>BHDV01039963.1:186557-200322 GCA_005406045.1 Adoxophyes honmai | reverse complement strand
AACTGCGGCCGAAACTGGAATTTTGGCCGAAACTCGGCCGAAACCGAAACCGAAACCGAAACTTCGGTCGGACACTAATTTTTATTTTTAACCTGTCTATCCCAATAATTTCCTATAAGACTTACTTGACGTATCCTGAAACAGTCCGTAAGACGCAGTGTCGTGGAGAGGCGCAAGCGCCGCGAACGACCCCGCAATTACGCGCATTCAGCGCAGGCGGCCGGCAAGTGCCGAGATTGGTTCCGATAAAAGCTCCCCCGTGTTTTTCTTTCGCCTATGAATGGGGTTATTCGTTATTAATAAAGTGATATTGCGCTAATGAAGTGGTTTTTTGTTGCAGGTAATTTTGCTGCTTGTCGGGTAATTTAGGTTACATTGGGGGTATGAATTTTCGGCTTTCGTCGACCTGGTCAGTACCTACGGTTTATTGATTGTGTGTTCCCGTGTGGTAATACCACCTCTCCATTTCTTCTGTGGATGTTGTAAGAGGCGAGTAAGACTTATTAACTTAAAACCTAAAAACATGCTAGTTGTGGCTCCGGAACTTGAAATAGTCATGGTTTTGATTGTGTTACGTTTCGTATCATCTGCCTATCCCATTTAGCGTGATACATGTATAGTATGTGTGGCATCTTGGACTTAGATGTATAAACGCGGTCCTACGACATGGTGAAGTGTTCACATACAAAATGATTTTTAAAACAATTTATAATTCGACCTAGTTTCTTTTTACACCTAATGGTCTTAGTATGCTGTTCTAATCTTTCGTTAGTATGTAAATGTAAATAATTCAAACAACGTAATAAACAGAGTTGGGGTGCTAGCTGGCAATTCTGTATAAAATATAATCAGAGCCATCAGTTGTTTTGATTTCTGTGAATTAAATATACCGATTGATAGATATTTTACTATGTGACCGGCACAAAAACTTACATTTCCATTTGACAAATTTATTCATCAATTAAAATCTATTCAGTTTTTCTAGCGAATAGTATAAATTCATAACGGTTAAATTGTTTACCTATCAATGCGCGCCTAGCAACCGAACTAAACAATAGCAATTTAAATGTTAACCAACTGGATAAATGCAAAACCGGCTGGCTGTTTATTAACGGGACGACATGCATCGATTAACGCGAGTACTAAACTTTCATTGACATCGTAAATTACGAATAGAACAGCACTTTATACCTAGTAACCTGTTCATAGTACGCTGCACCTATAGCAGTTTTATCGGCGGACTATTTTAAGGAACACGAAAGTCGACTACAAAATGAAGAAGAAAAAATACCAAAATTTGTAAGCATGACCTTAATTTCAACATCGAGCATACCTACAGTCTGTTGACTTACAGACAGACAGACTGACGGACGGACGGAAGGGCAGCGCAGTTTTAGTAATGGGTTCCCATTATCATTCTTTAGGTCGTTAAACATCGAAATCGGTTCATCCCTAAAAGTTCTGATCAGAACTTATACTTATGTGAGTTCATATCATCGTCATCATTATCATTAACTGTCATGTGAGTTCAATTTTGTTATTAGATTGGTTTTGGTCTTGGAAGTTCATATACGCATTGAACGCCCGTTGAATATTTGTCTTCGAAATTTATAATGCAGTTTTATGCCGAATGCATCAGCCGAATTAAGTACCTCCTTTTTTCGCTATCCGATGAAAACATCCACAAACCTTCTTACAACTTATCAAACCACTATTCAATAAGCCAACCAATATAAAAGCAAATGTTTACATTTATTTTCTAAGAACAGCGTAACCACTGTACCCTTGTACACTGCGCAGCGTCCGACAAACGGGTCATTAGTCCGCTTTAAATGCGCCGGCGCTGATTAATCATCGCAGTGATTAATTAGTGGATTGTGGAAAAACTTGCTGAAAAGCGCATAGATCCGCGGTCGGCGCACGCCCTCACTTTTGTACTCATTTATAGCTAGAGATTTGAGGAAATAATCACTGAATAAGCGTTTACTTACTGCAAAGTTTTCTCACTCACGTTTTTTCATTGCTCGATATGTTTCTAGTTCGATATGTTTCGGGATCGGGACGATTCGTGACACATCGGGGGCAACATACCACGGCGGCAGAGGTTACCTCAAAGTATGTCGAATTAATCTTGATGAAAAGAGTGAGTGTGGCCATTTTATCTCACTATTTGTGAGTCTCACGATAGCTTTCTGTTTAAAGTATCCATGAATATACAGCCATGCAGATCTTAGAGAACAATAAGTGCAGAAAGTCACACACACCTCTTTTGCTTCATCCACATTATTGAATCTCCTCATACGTGCTTGTCAGTTCCAACTAACAACTATCACTAGTAACAGGGAGTTAAGGCAATAATAAAATCGAGCAAAGATTCAATGCCTTTTTAGTGATGTTCCGAAATCATTCTGAGCTTGAATAAACGATGGTCTCACACAGGCTACCTTAGTATAATGTCATCAATATCAATCCCACGAGCTTAATCTGTATTGAACAAAATATCTCAGCTGGCGTTGATGACACTATCTATTTGTCAGTTAGGTGAAATAATGATCGGGGGCGACGCAGGAATGCCTCTGTCAGCCTGTCAGGTGAACAAAGTATTAATTAGGCGACGGTTGACGCAGCGAGCCTGGCTTGACAAATTTGTTGTTAAAATTACCCGCAGCACTATTCGACGCAAGTACACTGCATAGCTTCCAGTTAAACGCGAAAATTTTCAATTACCACGCTGCAGGATTTGCAAGAAACTTAAACAGAACGGCACTAAAAATCTTAATTAAAATCAAGTGTTTATGCAATTATTTTAATTAATAGGTGAAGGAAGGCACATTTTTACTAGCCAGAAATGCAAATCTGAACCGTTAATTCCATATTGTTTTTTGTTCAAATTCGTAATTAATTGTGCGCGAGGCAATTATGAATTTGTTGTCGTTTTATAACCGGCAATCAGACTGAGCAACAGAGGTCAATGAACCGCGTGGAGCTTTATTAGTGCCTACTTGTTTGTAGTAGAATTAGTTGATTATCGTTTAGTGATTGAAACCTCGCTATAATGACGGCAATCTTCAGTTGAGCGGCGCCTGTAAACACGGTTACGGGGTTGTTAAGAGGAGAACACACTCTAACTGATTGCCTCGTTCATTGAGTCGTTTGACGAACGAGCGCGCGCCCACGATTTATACCCAAATAAGCTGTTACTCATATTACAGGGGGAGATTTAAATGTCGCTTTTTTACAATGAGTACTCTCCTCTACAATGTTTGCGCGGGACGGCCATGAGTCATTGTCAGCGAATTTAATACATTGAGTGCACATTTATGGACGAATTTTAAAATGTGCAGATTAAATTACCGACGCTAACTGATGTACGCCGTTAGCTCGTTAATTGCGTTTAACGACGCAACTTAATTCGGATAATTTATGTCAAGCGTAGAACAAAAGTTGCCTATAAATAGATAATGTTTGCGAACTCTGCGCGATTAAGTGGAAAATATGACACTGCGTCGGGGCTGGATGCTTCTCGGTCGACTCATACTAACAATAATTACAAAAGTTTCCGAGTACGCTTCGGTCTTAACTGGGATGCTGTACAGCCATTCATTTGTATTTATGCAAAGCGCATAAACAAGTTTTAATGGTGTTCCATTTTTCAGGGCTCCATGAATGAATTGTTTGCGCTGAGATTTATCTCAAGCTGTCGTTTAGTGCTCTAGGGAATGCAACTTACATATATTCAAGATTTACAGTTACATTTTTCAAGAGACGTTTTATAAAACAACAGATGTCGTTGATTTCTATGCACTGTTGATTTTTACCTATTGGGTTGAAATCGGAATGAAGTATTGAGAATACATTGTTGATTATCGAGTTATTTTTACATTTTATTTGAACATTCGTTGGGTGTGTGTCCTTAGATATTTAAGGATAAATTAAAAATAAATTAAATTTTGCACATAAAATCATATCCATTTTTTTTAATGTTACAAAATAAACATTAGGTATGTACAAAAGCAAAGTTTAGTAATCCTTTCGCTGAATAGTCAAAAATGACATTATGATATTTATGATTCCAGTAAAATTTTCGAAGGCTTGTCCACATCAGTCATTACATAAGTCTGACGTCAAAGTGACACTTTAGACTAGAATACTGCTTGTCGTTGGCATTTAGACATAAGCGTTATTTATGTGACTGCTGCCATAGTAAAAAACATTAATATTCGAATGTAGTTCATAACATAAATTGAGCCTGAAAAGTGAAGATTCATTTAATAATTTTGAAAAATAATTTACATGACATTTGTACAAACGACTGAAATGATGGCAAACTCGAATCCCACAAACAACTGCATATCGACGTTACAGACTCGTGTCGCCAGCAGCGCTGCCGTCGTGTTCCAAATTTGAAATGATTTGTTTTCTTCTTTCAATCATCACTTGTTTTATGAAGTAAATCTTTAACGCTACCACAGAATATAAGTTTCTAACGTAAGTCGTTTGCTTATTGAGTCTGAACGTACAGTATGATTATGAATGAAGATAAAACTTTTATAGTTATACTAGCTACCTATACATAAAATGGAGAATCCATGATTACTCTTGGTAAACATATATGGACATACCCATTGAAAGCCATAAAACATTAGCTAATAAATTCCCTTACCTGTCTGTTTACCTCCAATTTTACGTCTCCCCGTGAGAACCGCATAAAGTACCGCAAGTGGATGAAATTCGTAGAAAAGTCCTGGTCCAAGTTTACGAGAGTTTCATAATCCTGTGCGAGACACGTGAACCGTGGCATCATGCAGACGCAGCATCGTTGGAGGAGATGGGTCGTCTCGTTCGGCCCGCTGTAAAATATTCGCTGGGCCGTGGCCCGAGTAGAAGCGGGTGGCGATTTAGCGAACCAATGACGTGAAATATGCCTTGATAGCGAGGGATTACTTGTGAGTGATGGTATACGTTAACCGGGGGCCACGTGCAGCAGTAGTAGACGCTGATATTCTACTGTACTCGTGCCTACCATTTCTGTGAAGTACCAATCACAGCTTGCGACACGTTGTCTAATCGCAGATCAGTCATGTCGCCAACGGCGAAGCCTAGACACATTCAGCGATTGTTTATTTCATGATGATCATAATCAATTCTAAAGAAAATACATAAATTGGCCCAATAATTTTCCGAAGTCTGGTTACGCCATAATGACGTAACGACATGTAACTTTAGCAACCTTGCTTGCAGCCTCTAGTTAACCTGGAGTAATAAATGGTGAATAGCCTCTTCAATTCTTGACGTCATATCTAAACCAGCCAAGACATTACGCCTCTATTGGTTTCCGAATATTTCGACGAACATTAAAACTTTACAGCAGCATTTACGACAGCGTTTATTACAAGGCAGTTATAGCCTTCCCCACTATTGAATGTTGCCACTATTTTATTCATACAATTAATAGTAAAATACGTTATTCTCATTAATCGCTCTCGCCCTCGCTGCCTCCTATCCCCGATCCCGGAGTTCAAAATATTCGCAAGAATGGCGTGGAGAACGAAACAAGTGCCGCGTAAAAAGTAACAGACCACTCTCTTGTTTACGGCGGACTGTGTTGGGACCTTCGTATGGAGACCCCTGGGAGCCATATACGTATTCGCTCCATAAAATTATTCCCGTGTTTAAGGTATACGGCGGAAAGATGGGAGAGCAGTAAATTGATACTTAATGAAACACCATTTACGCGGTTCTTATCGAGGTTTACGACAGATCTAGTTTCAGTGAACTCCCTGCGCATGGAAAACTATCTTTAAAAGTGTACTTTTTTAAAAATCCAATCGGCTTCAGTTATCAGAGATTGTGCGATAAAATGACAGCTGGACAAATCATGTTTAGTAATCAAATCACAATGTGTGCTTACCCTTTGAACTTAAGTCAAGGATAGCTAAGACAACTACATAATTTCACCTATTTTCTATACCACTGAGTCAGTTTAATTAATCGATTCTGAACCGAAACAAACGTGATTAAAATCCACGCGTGCCGAAACACGTTAAGTAAATTCCATCCCAAATCACATTACAAACGATTCCATGGGCTGCCGTATCAAAATTACGCGCCTGAAAAAGTTCCATAAAACTTCCAAACTTTGCTTGAAGATATATGATTAAGCAAATCACTATTCCCCAAGTTTACGCACGAGACGTCTCGCGCCAGTTTCCATCAAAGTTTGTTGGTTTGTCGGGTATCACCGGAGATCAGTCAGCATTAGGACGGCTCCGCGCTCTCGGTGCTCGCTGTAGTGCTATTTACAGAGCAGCCACTACCGTTTGGTTACAAGGTATCTGCTCTGAGCTGTTACCGAAAAAACGCGGGTTTAAGTAAAAAAAAATGTTTTTCTTTTACATACTAAATAACTACGTGACGGTGGTAACTGATTAAGAAGACCATGCAACGAATGGGGGATTTAACGATTTATCACGCCTGTATTTCCAAACTATGGGCAGAGCACACGAAACGCTATGTAGACAAAACCATGGACTACTATCACTTTAAAACCATTTTTAGTATATTTTTTACGTATAATCGAGATTTTTAGTGTTAGTTACATATTTAATTTCTATCTCCAAATTATTATTATGATCTACCGATTAACGGATCTTATTTTTACTTAGTACGTCATCTTGGCCATAACAAATACCTAAACATGTTGAGTACAATTATGTTCCAAATGTTACTGACATAACCATAAATAAAAACCCAGTAACAATCATGTCGACAAAACGTTACATAGGAACGCGCGCCCTCCGAAATCCGACAGACATGAACCTCTTATACAAGAAGATCCTTTTGTTAATGCATTCAAGTTAACCGAGTTAAAAAATGCCGAAGGCGTCGTTCCATGTGCAAGTGGGCAACAAATTGTAAGCTGTCGGCGTCGTGTTGACATCAAATCCGCGAAATTAACTAGAAAATATAATGCGGCGGGAGTGCCCCGCTTCTTCGCTACAAAATGTACATAATTAGAAAAGTTTTTACAAGCGGGCCCCGCAAGTCGTCGCTGTCGCGGGCTGCCACGGCTCGCTGTGTCCGGGTGCGGATTATAATTTTACTCAACGAATTATTCACAAATTGTACCAAACTTCCTTGATGTTATCTCTGACATCTTTATTATTTTACTGTTAATTATTATTTGACGTTAATTAAATTATAAATGGAATGACAGGTCCCGGATTAAAGGTAATCGTTGGAATTAAATGGCGGTTTACGTGAAGATGGCTAGGTATTCGTAAATAAAGATGGATTTTACTTTCGCCAAGTAATTAAGACTTCATCATTTATACGTCGTTTATCCAGAAAGTCTAAATACCTTAGTAAGCAGCAGTAGGATGTGATAAGTTTAGTTTTCAGTGCTCATGTAAGTACCTAATATCTCTTTATATCCTTATAAGCGTTACACAGATAAAATCATGACTATTTCACGTTACGTGATAAACACACCACACTATCAATTTAATGACCTAAATCAGAATCGATTAAAACTACTTCTCATCGTGCTTTTTTTACAACATTGTAAGTAAGTATACCAAATGACAAACCACTCTTAAACTTATAGGTCACACAATTTATATTTCTTCCGATTATTTCCAACGTACTGGAGCATTGAGCATCGCATAAAAATATGTTTATGACAAAACAAAAGTAAAGAGCGCTCCAAAACCATGCCTCGCGAATAAAAGACACTTGCTTCGTTAAATACAAAATGTATGTGGCGACGGGCGCCGGCAGCTCAAAGAAGTTAGCGAGCTGCTGTTATAAAAATAATAGCCGTTTTTGGCACGGCATCGCGCTAACGCCATGGTCCTTGCCCCAAATGAGTGTAATTACAAAAGTTTTTATTACAAACTGCGCGCCAAAACCGCCTTCTACGATCGCATTCCGTCTATTCAGGCAACGTCGTGGTGTCATCGTGTACGGATCTAGCTGTCGCTGTTTTAATTATAATTAACACAAGCTGCTTAAAAGACGGTTCACCATGTTTTAAAATTTTCCATGACTTCAGTGCACTTGCTTTTATGATTTTATTGCTGCTGACTATATTTCAACCGAGTTTAATTCGCATTTATTGGCACAGTGGCATCGAGAAATATGTGTTTCAGATGGACCCACTGCACAAATTTCTCGAATCGTTTGTACAATAGTAACAGCTAAAGGCTGAGTTTTAGTAGCGCTGCCTACCAATTCCCTGTTCGTCGCTACTAACAATGTTGTAGCGTATTTGATTGATAGATTCTCCATCATCACTCATCCGGCCATCATATTTACTAGTTGCAAACATATTTCGAAGCGCCCAGTATTCGAAATCAATATCCGTACGCGCGTAGACATTATAGATGAATAATAAAATTGTTAAGTCTTCTATAGCTAAAATTAAATACGTGTATCAGCTTGTAATTGCAAATGGTATCTTCTTTTATAGAATCGATCGAATACAGTTTCAACAGTAATGCTATTTTGCACATCTCTAAATCTAAAACGAATGAGGCTGTGTTTCTAAAATCAACTTTTTCAAAGTTGAACCTTTCTCTGATAATATTAGACGTTTTGAGCATCAGCTGGATCGAGCCGGGTCAGAGTGCAGTCTGCACAATAAACCGATT
This sequence comes from Adoxophyes honmai, assembly GCA_005406045.1. Taxonomy (NCBI): domain Eukaryota; kingdom Metazoa; phylum Arthropoda; class Insecta; order Lepidoptera; family Tortricidae; genus Adoxophyes; species Adoxophyes honmai. The sequence goes on along the minus strand of BHDV01039963.1, from coordinate 191,671 downwards.
AGTTCCCTAATGAAGCCGAGGAGCGAGGAAAACAGAGCTCTTGAACATTAGCTCTTAGTAGCTGGTACAAAATATGCCTATAATATTAAAACTGACTACAATAATTATTAAATACATACATAAACATAACCCCAATGTTCCCAATGGGCTCGGCAGAGCACACAAAACGTTGCATAGATAAAAACGTGACTTTTCACGGTAAGTAGCTACCTTCGAAACAAATTTAATTAATAATACATACATACATAAATATTCTCGCGTCTGTATTCCTAGGAGGGGAAGGCAGAGCACTTGAATTCAAAAATCCAGTGCCACTTGTAGCAAATTCAGGGTAACCAGATGGTCAAACGTGATATTGTGGTGACAGGTTGTAAGCCCATCGCCCACAATACACCAACCCTTTCCCAGAGTTGACTCTTACAAAACCCACGGGATGAAAGGGGGAAGTGCTATTCTAACCCGGCACCACACGGGTAATTAATAATATAGGATATTATAGTGATAGATTGCTAACTTGTGTCCTAGCATACCTATATCCATAGGAGCTGACGACATCTGCAGAATCCAACAAAAAATAACCTGATGCCACGCGGGGAAACAAATAACAATAAGTTCAAAAAGCAAACAGGCAAAGGTTTATTCTTTCATTTATCAGGTTTACTTTTCAGATATTGAATTCCGGAATTATTATCAGTGCCGTGAATTATTAGAGTAGAGTAAACTCGATGTTTGTGGAGTCGACGGCCGCGAGCGTGGCGGAGCGGCTGCGGCCTGCATATGCGGTGTCGCTGCGATATGCCACGTCCCGCGTGATGTATGCGGCGCTAACTCATGTGTTCTCCTTCTTGCTTAACACACTGAATACCCGCACAGCATAAATTTCAACTTAAACCCACAAACTCCCGTCTAGATATCTACGGAGCTCCCGCTTTTTACCAACTTCCCTGACATTCTCAACCGCAACTCTTTAAATTATTACGTTTCGACGCCCCTTACTCACCTATAGTGCTTTCAAAGATTCACGGCGACAACAACTATCGATTCCGCGGTTTGTCAACAAACTCCGGACTTGGGATTAAAAACTTTTGTGAATTTTAATAAATTGTCAGAGGAGCGATTAAAAGTGAAGGGCGGGAATCCCGGGGGTGAGAAGCTGGAGAAAAGAAGGTGCAATATCGGAAGCGGCGGTCCGACGCCGCCTCGTGACATTTGCATCGTTTTGAATGAAACCGTCTTATCGATGTTTTGGCATCCTTATTGAATTACGTCCTGATCGTTTTGAATCGTTTAGTACAATCTGGAACCTTTATTTAATTTAGTGTCTTGTCGTTCTTAAATGATTTTCAGATTTCCTCATTGGTTTAGCGTCCGCGTATTTTTAAAGTTGAAAATTTTGGGCGCCGCCGTCGCGGACAGGTGAATGCGGTATTCGCCGCACGTATTCTTGATTTTCTTTGGTAAGGAAGAATCCTTTGCAGCGAGTCGGTACCCGTTCCCATCCGCAATATGTATGATAAATAAATTGCTATCCAATATCAAATGGAAGCTATACCGGCGAAATGTACAAAACGTTTACTAGCATTACCTACGTGTGCCTGACACCACGCTATCCTGAGGGTAACATAGACAGATAGAGTTATATTGAACTTTAGATGTCAGCAATTAATTATAAGTATACATACTATCATGGTTCCGTTCCCAAATGAGGAAGGCAGAGCACACGAAACGTGACATTGATAAAACCATGAATATGTTTATTTCACGCTTCGCGGCCTTCTAGCGTAATTTTAGATTTGAAAACAGACGGAAGAAGTATAAAAGTGACAGGTTGCTAGCCTGCCGTCTAAAGCATACCTAAATCTATTTCGCTAGTCGCCTCTTACGACATCAACGGAAGAAACAGACAGGTGGTATTCTCTCTCGACACCACACAGTAGCATAGCAATTAATTACTACTATTATATATTTTTTTCTTATTTATTATTTTTTTATGTATAAACTTAAGTATTAATGCCGTGCCGTCTGGTGTCGGTTTTAGAGTCGCACCTCTCCATTTAAATCGCGTATATCGTAAGAGGCGACTAATGAATGGTTGAGGTATATTTTAGGCGACTGAGTAGCAACCTATCACTATCATACCTGCCAACTTTTACCTAAGAAATGTGCTGAAGGTGGCCGCGGAGCGTGAAAAAAACATAGAAATGTCTTATAAATACTTCATTTAGTTCATTTGCAACTTCACGTTTAGTATCGACACAAAGAGTCAAGTAATTTGACAATCCCAATGCAGAATAGCTATAAGTAACATACTGAACTTTAATCACGCTTGTTTACTCGAATGGGATAGGCAGAGCTCTACATGGTCAAAACAATGATCATTCTACTGTTCTAATGTAGTAATAAAACCTTAGACCCTTGCACAGCGTTGTCAGCAGCTATGTAGGCATATATTTTTTGAAAATACATATCTGTCAGTTTAGTAGCGGACCTTTGTGGAGCCCGTCCTAAAAATATCCATATAAGCCGCGTCCAAACCAAATGTGATAAATGAACACTACTCCCTCTCATACAAGATCAAAGAAATCCAACGAACTTATAACGTAAGTACAAAAATCCCTGAGTCGCGGAATCGGAGCAAAAAAACACAGTGATAGCAGGCTTGATGTCATCCTGGCTTGAGGAGAAATGAGACAAAGGAAATAAGAAATATTAAACGTGACCGGAATGTCAAGAGCTCCATACAATGATACGGGTTTGTGCCATCACACGTTGTATATGTAAACCGTTGTGCTTTTATGGAAATCCGCGTTATTATAACCGGGTAACAAGACGGCGTCGTTACCCGGGAGATTTCTTAGAAGAGCGTGTTTCTGCCTTATCGCGTAACTTAGATTTTAAGTGTTGTTTATTTGGTGACTATTGCCACGTAGAATAATTTGTTCATAACTACTGATGGCTTTTCTGTCGAAAAATAAGATGGTTTGTCATTTTTCTTCCAAAACGATTTTATTAAAACTATTAAAGGATCACCCATGTATTGACTGTCGCAAAGTAAATATATAAATCATCTTTTGTGTCGGTCAAAATCTTGGGCTTTTTTGGGTTCCTCCATGAGAAATTAGATCGCAGTTGTTTTAGGTAATATAACGTAATTTTAACGACATACTTTTGTACATTTGCTACTCTTTCTGTTGTGTAGAGAGCAGTGCGTGCGTCAATGATGTAGGAGACTAAAAGTTTATAAGCCTTAAAATTTATGAGATTTATGAAGACTTGAATAGAAATTATACTGAGATAATTCCCAGCTACCTCTGCTGAATTGTAATTATTTTTATATTATATTTTTAGTATTTACTTTTTCTTCAAATAGCTTTCTGAAAGAAGATGTTGTAAGTGTTGAGTTCAAAAAAAGAAGTTATTAACGGTGCTTTAAAATGCGCAATGTCATTAGGTATGTCTCACATACGTGACGTACATGTCTAGTTTATAGTAACCTTAAATGCATAGAATGCTCATGATTTCGTCTATGTAAAGTTTCGTGTGCTTTGCTTACCCAATTTAGGAATAGGCGTGTGGATGTACCTTAATTTTCTACGTAACCAAACTTAATCTCTACTCTAAATGGCTGTGAATGTCTACACGCACTTGTATTCTTACTATGGATTTAAAATCTCAAGCTGTTCTGGAAGGAGATAATGAAATAATGAGCTAAACTTAAACGAGCTGTAAAATTTATGTTTTGTGCAGCTTAAAAACAGAGCTCCCCGGAGATTCCCGTTGCGAAACTTAGTTTACGTTTTGCTTTCGTAGTTGGACTGGTTTTTTGTGAAACAACTCGAATTTAGCCTGTGGCCGTCTGTGTATTTCGGGGTAGAAAGTTTATGTAAGTAAAATGGGAGAGGTTTGTTATTTTTGCAGAGGTTAAGTCGCGTAAAACGCTCTCTGCATTAACGCTTATTGCTTTGCAGAGGAAAGTTTTGTCTAAATTTATTGGTGCGTCAGAATTGTAAAATATGTAGGAAAGCCGTTTAAGGCTACCTCTTTATAAGTTTACAAACCATTCATAACTCTGAATCTTCTGTCAACATTTGTACTGATTATTGCTTTTGCAATAAGCCAACTGGTAGTTACTAAGTAAAAAATGTTACCTTCATTTCAGCAAATTAGTTTTTATTTTAACAGACACAGCACCGCAGTAGCTACGTCGGTTGAAACAAAAGCAGGAACGTATTTTATCTAGACAAAGTTATATAATCTAGACCAGATCTAGGAGCTGATTAACGTCAGTCGGAGGGAGCGAGAGGGAGGGGCGCAAACAAGAGGATTTATTGTTAATGGCCCATGGCCGGACGCTAAACGCGATGAATTCCTTACTACACAAACACGGGCTGACTTCCCTTGCTAATAGTCTCAGTACTGCCGGAGTTTAGGAAACCTAAGGGTGAGGATTGCTAGGTGATTGTTACCTGGTTATTTAAGGACATGTTTTTTTTCATAGTTCCTGAAGAGTGAGATTTCACCTGTTTTTCTTAGTAAGTATTACTTTTTATCTAAGCTCATATGACAATTTCCTTGTTATACGTTCAGACAAAATAAGCTATACATATACGTTATTAGGCATTGAAACACTTTTTTTATGAAGTTCACCAGACTGCTCATTTTCATTAACTTCATTCGTGTATTGATAGTTCCTTTCCACAGGTAGCTGTCCCATTAATAACTAAATATTCAATTACTAACCTAAAAATTGTCTTATCTAAGTAATTATTTCTCCTTGTAACTTTTTTATCTAATGATTTTTCTCACGTGAAAGGCCAGCAGACACAAAAAACTAAGAAGTTTTGAAACTAAAGCCATGACCTAAAAAAACTACAGCCCATAAACTTACGGAGTAGTAAAGTTTCCGATAAAGTATAAAATGACGGCGAAAAACACGTCTATTACCATTTATTGATTAGATGTTATCAGCGTTTGTGGAGAAACGAATTGAGACAAACATAATATCGCTATAGTAGCAGACAATCTGCAGATTTATATCCTATACCTTTAAACGAGCAATTCTTGTATATATATTTATAAATATATACCAGCTATCTCGGAAACGGCTCTAACGA
>BHDV01039963.1:73261-185426 GCA_005406045.1 Adoxophyes honmai | reverse complement strand
ATATTAGTTTTACAACTTGTATTACCAGTATTTCAATGTATGCAAAAAATAATCCGAGTAAAGCTCGGTCACCCAGCTAGTTTTCCTTTATCGGAATAAAGAAAAGAGACAGCGGGTAATAAACTCCACTTTGACATCGAATAGAAAATAACAAGAAAGGAAAGGAAGCTCGGTAGTAAATCGGCGAGTAGTGTTGTAAATGATGCCTATTTAACTTGAATGACGTGGAATTAGTTATTTTATGAGGAATATCGATGAAGAGAATGAATAAATTCAGGCGGTTCTAGTTTATTATCCGCAAAATAGTTCCCCGAGACAACTCGCTGTGTTGCAAACTGCAGGACGCAGTTTCCGGGCGAAGTTTGTGAAAATATTTTGTGGGATGCTAATTGTTAGCGATGCTCACACGGGCCCGGTGCATTTGAATACGGATTGTTTGACGTGTTGTGTTGGTCGAATAACGATATCATAACGAGCGGCACACATTTGCGCTTTAAACTTTTATTGCCACTCGCATGCGATGTTAGTGATGTTACTATCATACGAGACTTGAGATAATTTAAATGTTCCAATTTCTAAAATATTTGTTTTGATGCCATTTGAAACGTTGAGTTTACTCATCACAACATTTCAAAATCAGTTTACTTTGGAAAAGCAGCATTATTTATTCTGGAGAGGAAACCGTCTTTACTCGAAACGAGAATAAGTAGGAAATTATATCCAAGAACCCGAAACTTGAACTTGAGTCGTTAAGTGGATACTCGACGTCGATTTTCTTGAGTACTTTTAATCCCAATTTTGGAACAATGTCGCTACATATTCGTTATATTATATCAGGTCGTGAACCTAGTTTAATGATTGCAAAAGATTCGAGTTACTTGATTGCTAAAAAAGAATTCTTATTCAACGGTTGAAACGTAAAAACGGCATCAATTTCCCCTCAATTCTGCTCTCCGAAGATTAGAAAACACGTTTGAGAGAGCTCTCGAACAATTTTCCGCTTACGTAGCGGTAATTGTCTTAGAGCAGGTACCGTAGTATCCAGCGGAACCGGCGCAGTGCGGCAGCCGCAGCCCGAAACCGCCGATACGCTACGTGCACTGAATCCTAATACTGTACTGATTTTATTTTTGCCTCCCTCATTCTTGATTCAACTATCTAATAGTTATCTACAGACGTCCAGCGATCGCGGTAACGCAGCCGAACGGCGGTGGAGGTGCTTCCCTAATAGTATACAACGCTTAACTTTGAGGTGTAATTTTCGGAGCAATTCTTTTAGGTAATCAGCGTCGGTTTTATTGCCGGTTTTTATGTTCGGGGCCCTTGCAGTTTCTTCTTTGTAAATTATGCAGAAATCAATTCGGGGCGGCTAGCTGGGCCCTGGTAAATAATTCAACGCTGATTGTAACGAGGGTCCGAGTCCGCACTAAATGTTCCCTGGGAGCCTTGCGGCCGACAAACACGTTTTTTTTCCTTATCACTATGTAGAAATGTTTCTTTCCATCATTATTAAACTCTGGTACGCTCGCCGAATTGGCAGTTGACTAGGCCTAAGAATCTAATTAGAAAAAAACGAACTCGCTGATGACTCGAGCTTTTCCCAGTGAGGGTTGCCAAATGAAACTGATAAAGTAAATGATGCCACTCTGATAGCTAAATAGGAAAACGAGTTATTTAGTTTTTTGGGGTAACTGTGCAAACAGCGAGCTAAATTGGAGACATTCTAAGGGTACCAAATGAAATCACAAAGTAGGGGCACTTCCAATTCAGTATTCCGGTGGCGTTTCTGTCCACCGTACTCCCACTAATTTAATTATTTCATTAAAATAATCTTCCACAAAGACAGCGTGGTCTGCACTCTGCACTCTATTTGATAATGTACACGAGAGAGTTACATGAGTAATTTAATTTAACGTGATTGCGTAAGGCTTCTCTAATAATGTCTCCAGTATTTAATAGTTTTGAAGAAATATTAATAAATTCATAAAGCTTTTGTTTTGATCAACATTTTACGTATAACAAATATTACCCACGTCTATTCAAGTTGAGGACACTCCTTCCATGAAAACACTTTAAACAGTACAAATATCCATAAAATTTAATCGTTCTCCGCAAAGATTTTTCCATGAAAAGTTTTCCACTTCAAACTTTGCCACTTCGGCGAAGCCAAGACGCGTTTAACAAAGCTTTTTCATACTTACATTTTTATATCAGGAATGGAACGTCACGCTCGGTTTCAGCGCCTTTCGCTCGCCCGACCGCGAAAAGAACGCACATAGACCGGTAATAGGTGACGCTTTATCAGATATTCGAGTCACGTTTAGAATTCCTTATTTTCATCTTTTTCTACGGTCGGTCCCGAAAAATGTCATCGAATACACATTTTTTCGTAATCCTCATAAGTCTCATGGCCTCGACGGCGCTCGGGACGGCGTTCCCCGTCACGCGAGCGCTTCCCGCCTCGCGACAACTCCGCGCGCCGTGACCCGCATCGCTAACGCGGGGCATCGCCATCCACTCTTTAATTAATAGTCTAGCACATTACCAGAAACGCCTAACGACCTTGGCCGCGAACTACTCCACCGGAGCTTAGCTTTTCTTATCAAATGCTTAATTTGGTTCACAATAATAGCGTCGTAAATTTAAAGAATTATTCCGGGCCAAACTTTTAATTGCCTCGCTTGTGCGAAGGTGTTGCTTGGTGCTCGCCGGACAGAGCGCGCGTGTTAGGATTTAGGACTGAGTCCTGCTTCTTATCGGAACAAGTCGGAACATGCACCTTGCACCGGGCGGCGTCGAAAGTTTCAGACACTAGCCCAACTAGTTTGGAAGCTTGGAAACTCCATCAGATACGTGAGCGCGAAGCGATTACCTGCAGCCAGCGAAACACGCGGGCGACAGCGCCGGGCAATATGCTCGTCACTATCGGGAAATTCTATCACCATTATGATGTAGCTATCTGCACTAGATACATCAATAAGTTGTTTGCATAAGCATAACAGTACTCGTATTTGGTGGGTTATTGTTGCAATAGTTTCGCACACTACTAGTTAGTAGTTAGATATTGTGTTGATTTGATAACCAAACAGAGAAGGTACCCTGAAAGTTTGATTACTACATGCATGTCATTTTGGCCGATTTAAAATACCCATGAAATATTTTTAAGGTTTATTTCCAATTACAGACAATATCTAATGCGGGCTCCAAATGCTAATAATATAGGTACGTAGTTTTTTTAGTAAAACAAAAAGCCGGAGTGCGTGCACATATGAAATTGCTTATTCTTCCGTAATAGAGTGGAATAGTGTATTCCAGCTATATCGAATTCCAAATCACTAAACCCGGCAGGGTCACGTTCCAAATAATCGGGTATTGGCTTAATATTAGACAAGGCTGGGTGTCACAGACTGCGGTTATTTGTCGACTGCATAGAAGGAGTATACTGTGATCTTCCAGCCAATATTTGTACTCTTATGTAGCGTGTTTTACTAACTTTTTTATTTAAATTCACAGTTTCTCGAAACATTTTTTTAGAAGTGTGTGGAAGAAAATACGACATTTCGATTGGGTAAAAATAAGAACGTTTGAATAATTTGAGGAATAGTTCGGTATATGTATTGCGAGAAATCAGTAACTTTTAAGTAGGTAAATACTGATAAAGAGTATTATTAATATCGAATTGGGAATGTATAAGATTACATTAGTGGCCAAAGCCAAACCGTTCGAATCGCATTAGTAAGTGGAGTGTCAAGCTAGTGGTTAGGGTTACTTTTCAAAAATATTTCAAGGACAGTTTAAAATATTTATTGTCTAGAACTTTATTGATATATTGTCTAAAACTATTTCACACGAGACAAAAAGAGAACTGCCCCTGTATTTTGAAAGGAAAGACGGGAAATTTGGCATTGCCTACACGAGTACGTCCGGAAGATTGGTCGGACAGCTTTGAATGTCAATCACAGACCGTTTGATTGGATTTCGATATTGGCATCAGAGATGACGTCACTTCGCGTTTTGTTCAACTGGAACATATTCCTACAGAGCACATAAATAAAATCGTTCAATATTAGACGAATAAATCACAAACGATACTGGCACTTCCGATAGTTGAGCGATTGGTTTTAAACTTTTACCTTTGACAAGCATTTGCTAGTTCCACTTGCTTTTGTTATTATTAAATTCCTTAGTCAGTATAACTTTTGTCCATATTTTTAGCTAAGCACATCGACATTAGCGTTAAGGATAAGTCAGTGGATTAGAAGAACCCAAACTCTTAGCACACTTTTCTTTGCAATAAGATCGTATACACATGCATATATATACATAAACATCACAAGCCCTACTCCCTGCAGGGTAGGCAGAGATGACCAGTAACATTGAATAAAACTTTTCACAGCAGGAAACAACGTTGTTCACGGCATGTTCATGTCACAAAATTTCTGTAATTTTAGTTTTGATTCTAGATATAATAAGACGTCTTATGAGATTACAAGGAAATCGTACGATTACCATCGCTACCTCAGTATCCCGGAGCCGCTTTGAATTTCTTACCCGAAAGCCAATAGTCCCCATGCATGAATATGCAAGCCCCAGTTTAACCCATAGTCAGCGTTTGCTTACTTAGCCTACCATAAACATATTCGGGCAAAGCCGGGCGCAGAACACTGTCGTACTATTAATAACGGAGGCGATACTAAGTGCTCCAGATCATTACGAGCTTAGGGTGATATATTGAACGGCAAGTTCACAGATAATGCGGGCATAAGCCTACAATTTCCCAGTTTCCTTTGACAGTTTATATTGAGATTTTTCGTAGCTTTTAGTGATTTATGCCTCCACATAATGCTCTAAGCTGGTAGAGCTTAGAACATTATGTATTTAAGAGGACCTAGTATTGAATGCCTAGTTTGGAAACCAAAAAAGGCACACTATAAGAACTGGGTGTTTGAATTTTACCCTTGTTGTTCTAACGCCTGAATTCCACCCTAAAAGTCTTTAAGTAAAGTAAATTATTTTTATTGATTAGCTTTTGCCCGCGGCTCCGCTCGCGTTAAATTCGGGGTAGCACACATACCAATTGATAGATTTCTATATTGAAAATTGCGGAATTTTCCACAAACTTCCACCGCTCACTTTAGGGAAATGGGGGATTTTGAAGAGACAAAAAGTAGTCTATGTCACTCTCCATGCCCTAAGCTATCTCTACCTAAAAAAATCATGTCAATTTATCGCTCCATTTAGCCGTCAAAGACGAACAAACAAGCAAACAAACACACTTTCACATTTATATATTAGTACGGATATTGGATATCAAATTTAAACATAAAAAGTACGTCGGGCGTTTGGAGGGTGCTTTATTGTGCAGAAGACTGCTTGTAAAAACTTAACCAGTTTTCAAATCGATTCCTCTAGCTGTAAAATCTTAGTATCATTAGGAACGACCTCTCTTATGTTTAAATCAAGTCTGCAGGCAGCGTCTGTCAATGTCATAAATAACGGGAAAGCGAATATCGACTTTATGGTAACGAAACTTTTCGATATTCGTCATTTTTCTAACAGCAACATTTAAGGTCTGAATTTCAAAAAAATTGTCCTAGCTAAGGTATAAAAAACTTATCAGAAATTTGTCAAGTTGTGTAATTATTTATTGCTAATTTATAGCATTGTATTACTAGAATTTTCAAGGATCTGATTAACGAATATGTCACACGCGATGGGATTTCCCATGACTTTCACTGTGAAACAATTCTTCAATCGAAGATCGAAGCCAAGTGTCAAAATGGCCGCGACCGCTTTTCTTCTTCCATGCTACTTCCTTCCATACTATTCAAACTAGCCTTAAATCATTGATTGTACATTATTCAGTAATTACTCCCAAACCACCAGCTAGCGGTAATATTTGCCAATCCCAGCCAGTTGCAATTACGAGTGGATTATTTATCAGCAGGCATCGCGCGTTCGGGAAAGGAATTGATTTCTGCATAATTTAACACCGAACACGTCTTCAAGGTACGACTTTCTTGCTCAGACATTTTATACTTTCGCTAGTGCTCGATGTTGTTCGGAATAGAAGCATTATGTAAATAATATATGAAAGTTCTTTGAAGGGCTCCTTAAATAAAATGTTTATTTGTAAACATAGGGGCGTCACGAGACAGAGTTTAATAAATCCATAAATAAATCATTCACATGAATATTGATAAGAAACTTTTGATAAGCATTTGACATATATGACAAGTGACGTTGTCATTACCATTTTATTAATTAAAAATGTAATCTATTATTCTGGAGTTCTGGCGAGTTTTCACGAAGACTGTATTCTCTTTGACAGACCATGTCTACTATTTATTCAAAAGATGGTTTCGTTAACATAATAATTAAACATGCTTTATGAATATAAAGTCTTAGCCAAAGTTCAGTAAAATAGGCTAACTTTTCCGCGGGCTCTGTTCAGTCCGATACACATTTCGCATATTAATTATGTGGTCGCCCCCGACCAGACTGACGGGCGAAAGAATAATTTCATCTGCCAAATTAAAGTTCTGGAGCCCGAGTTATAATTAGAAAGAGAACATCAAAACCAGAAGTAAAACATAAATAATTTTGCGATAACAACAACACAAAGTTAAAGTAATTTAATACTGTAAGGTTAACTCAGTGCGCGGCCATTCATGCATTCCCGGCTTAACGTACGTTCAAAAAACAACTGAAAAACTATCGCGTTTGGCGACACGAGATTCTTGTAGATAATTAAACGTGGCTATAAATTATTTGGTAGTGCGCGGTCCGGTGGGTCATTGCGGCCGCGGTCACCGGACAGCGCCGACGGCAGCTGCGGCACCAGTTAGTGCCCACAAGAACACTCTGTGTTGAGTTATTGCGGGACCGAGGCTTCCTTGATGAACTTATGACGGAAAATAAGGGAACTCTTGCCAACAGCAACAAGACTGTAGGTACAACAGTAACAGTTAAAAACGGCACGGTTTACATGTAGACACAGTTTTTGCCAAGCCAGTGAGCAGTCCACCTACTCGTAGATGTAAGTTGTTACTTATGCATACATAGCAAATTCATGAGAATGGTTACTTTAATATTGACAGAAGCAAAATACGCTTTTGTAAGTCGTTTGTGATATCTAGCGCATTCAGAGAGTTTATTTTAAGAGCTTGCTGTGATGTAGATATCAGTCGGAAAGATCGCTAAGTAGCATTGGCAAATCTTGCTCGCGCTGCGGACTCTCGGTGCTTGCTCTGCATTTTATCCGCAGTTTGCTGGTTTGCTACTATTCAGGGAACCAAAATTAAACAAATTGTGTTAAAATAAACACACGTTTCTGTAAAAGCTTTGAAAAAAGCAAGCAGATTGCTGTAATCAATGCAACAATCGAGCTTCAATTTAGAAACATAAAATATGCTAATACGCAAGATTTTCATATCCATACGACTTACCATCTTATAAATAATTCCACGCAATAAAAGAAACGTATGGCATCATTCCAAAATGTAACTGCTGAAATAACTTCGGTACTCGCACTTACAATGAGAGTAACACTCAGAGAAAACGAGAACCCTTTTTCCAATAAGGATGATCGAACGGCGGAGTTTCACGTCGGAACTGGAAATTCTTGGGCAGTCGTAAACAAGTTAGGGGCAGCCCTGGCCGCGACGGCAATATCGGCAAGTTCCTGGCCGCAGCTGGCATCCGCCGCCGATGTCTCAATAATCCTCAAGGTGCCCTCCTAATCGACTCTTCCTTAGTTCGGCGCAAGTGTGACTAACTGATTAATTCTAAGACTCGGTCCGGTACGTGCCGCCGCTGTCTTTGCCCATTATTGTTTGGCCCACACTTTCCGCCGGACTTGTACCATTATTGAACGATATTTGGACTATTATTCGGCGCGCCGCTGCCGAGTTTCCTATTTATATATCGGAGGACGGTCGTTAGATCCTGCGTCTCTGGTTTGGGATTGTAATTGCTGCTATTCCGTAAGATTGGTTCCGATTTTGTGCGTTTAGCTTAATGGTATGTCCTTGTCGTATTTTTCCGGCGTGCGATAAAAACATAACCCACTCATTGTGAGTGTGGGGCAACATTGTGGCTTACATTAATTAAATAGACATGTGCGTGGCAGCGGGCCGTGAAACGTGTCGCCCTCGCAAATTTTTCGCGCAAAGATATATTACGACGTATGTCTTGAATCACTCATGTGGACCAGGGTGTCATGCGAATTAATATCTAACACATATACTGCTCACCCAATTACGTTACAGTATACTAAATATCATTATCCAGTTAGTAAAAACATTTAATTAATATGTACCACTAATGAATGAAATGCACCGTGGTAGCCAGAATGTTTGATGTATAAATAGCCTTGACAGAGATCTGAATATCAATTTAGAATCAAGATAGAAATACAATTTTAGAAAAGCAGTCATTAGGTACACACAACAAGTATTTATAAACGCAAAAGTTTTTGTTTGTAAAGATATTGTATCAAAATAATCGAGATTAAACAACACCTAGTAATTTTCAAAGACGTCTACGTAAACAAAATACTCACTATAAACCAACCTACTATGATAATAAAACAATCTAGGAAGATGTTAGAAGAAAACACAATTTTACAAGTGTGACATTAAAACCTGTCCTGTTCTACGAACGGTGGGCTAATTCAGTCGCCAAAGTGAATTATTATTAATACGCGCCAAGAACTCCAGTGAGGAGGAAGTGTAACACGTGACCGTCCGTAAATTAACACATCACTTCGTATTTTTGTTTTCATGTTGCCAACTTATTAATTACCTACAAAAAAAAAACGAGATTTTAAAACTATATTTTGAAATGACTAATCTGAATCGCATAAACAACTCTGATATTGGCTTCAAATCATTTGGAAACGGCTAACTCGTTTTAAACAACAGGTACCTCTACGTTGCAAGCAAAATTAATTGAAACTGCATTTGCTGTTTCTTTTTAGTTGGAACAACTATTAAATTTACTAAAACAACTTTGGAAACAATAAACTTTTTGACGGTAATCTATTTAGCAACATTGGTGAGCCATTATTTGAACGATGGTAATTAAATACGTTATAAGTACTAAGATACGCTATAAAACTTAGTTGAACTAACTTTTAAGCGGTAAACGTCGAATCGAGTAGAAGACTCTTGTACGTGATTTTGAAACTCACCTCCAGGGTAAAGCGCCTGTTATTAACCCCTGCCTGTTTTAATTGATATATTTTTGTCCAGCGTGAGCTTTTTCCGATAAAACAGAGATTGCTCTATTTGGCGGGCGCGAGTGCGAGGGGGACGGCTAGATAAAGCGAGGGTAGATCGCCAATAACTCGCTCCATTGTTTGTTGGCGGCTGACTTAATAAGTTCGCCGAATTTATTATGATTTGTAGTCTCCCTTGTCGTCTTATTACGCGGCGCTTAGCCATACTCCACTCGGGTCTTCTCGTTCCGAAAAATATGGGGCATTTTTTTTCATATTTTGCGCTTTTTACGTGGCAACACTCGAGTCAGGTACTCCACTTGTATAATAAGTTGGGGAAGTTTATACTCTGTTTGAGCTCCGAAATGTTGATGCCTCCTGAGCATTCGGCTTTGTTTGATGTTTAGTTAATTTATAGCCGGATGAAGTTAATCCAAAATACCAATCGAAAGCTGACCTCGTCTGTCATTAACGAACCGCAAATTCAATTTCAAAATTTGAACGTCTCTTTTGTCGTGTATTAAATATGAACTAATTATTATGCTTAAAAGTACTCGAGTTTTGCAATTGTTTTTATCGAAACCAATTAGAATTAGGAAGTTTAGTGTGTAGTATCTTTGGCACCAATCTGCTACGAACGTGTTCGCAACATCGCTAACGATATGTGTCGTAACAGCTAGCGACACGCTCTTGTGTTGCGGCAAATTGCGACCGCGAGCCCACTTCGTCATCTGCTATCATTGTAAGATGGGTATTGCTGTTTGAATTTGCAACCACGTTACAAACTGTTATCCTTCTAAATTAACTTTCAAATTGTCAACCTGTCATTGCAACAGCTTTATACAAACTCACGACTATTTATTTACGTTTCGAGGTCAATTTCATGAGCGTGCTCTTAGAATCCGTACCAATATATAAATGTGAAAGTGTGTTTGTTTGTTTGTTTGTTTGTTTGTTTGTCCGTCTTTCACGGCTAAACGGAGCGATGGATTGACGTGATTTTTTAGGTAGAGATAGTTTAGGGCACGGAGAGTGACATAGGCTACTTTTTATCCCGGAAAAAATTGATGTTCCCGAGGGAAAACAAAAATATAGTTTGCTTGATAGATCGATATCGATCGATGATAGATCGATATCAATCGATAAGCGATCGATAGATGATAGATCGATGGCGCTGTGTGTCGTTTGAAACGAGAAGTTTTTTATAGTTGTGCTTTATACCGCAATATAACCGAGTTCCACGCGGGCGAAGCCGTGGGCGGAAAGCTAGTCCTGTATAAAATTAATTACACATTTTTGGGTTACCCATGTAGGGTTTAGAATAATACCTGTTCATTTCTTTGTAAGGGTCAATTCCCACCAAAAGAGTAGCGCAGCGCGGCGTAGCGCAGCGACCCGCTCCGTGGAGAATGCGCGACGATTCCTGCGACTGTTCGAGAAGCCGCTGGAATGCGTAGGAAGTCGCTGGAATTTACATAATTATTGACATATTGACATATGTATTGACAGCGGCCGTCGCGACTGCTCGAGCGTCCTCGGACATTCCTGCGAAGGCTCGCGCAGTCGCACGGCTTCGTTTATGGAATGCGTTGTTATTACCATGGATACGCGGGCATGCGCCCGCATCGTTAGAGTTTCTCATGCGATAATAAGTCTTATTGTAATGAAAATAAAGTTGAAATTCTCATTCCACGGAGCGGGTCGCTGCGCTACGCCGCGCTGCACTGCTCTTTTGGTGGGAATTGACCCTAAGAGGCGACCAAGGGAATAGCTCAAGGTATATTTTACACGACGAGCTATCATAATCTAAATACCGGACTAACTAGAATCTCATTTTTTTAACTCCGTCGTCATCCCTATTTTTTTTTTTCAATTTCTATCTAAAGCGCCAATGCCAAAAAGGGACAACTGTTTATAAACCATCCCACCTGCAGTTGATGTTGAAAAATCGTTCAAAAATTTAGTTTAGGATAAATTTCACGTCTCTGTGTGCGACGACGCGGTGTTAAACATTTATTACCCGAAAGATACGCATATCTATGACAGCTCGCAAACCGCACGTTCCATCGCCAAAACAATAGCGCTAATGACAACGGCCGACCACAGTTTTGACACGGGCGCGAAATATTCCGTGTAACGTGATTCATTACTTTGTCACTGAAGATTTCACTCTTATCATGTTCATGACAATTTTAGGAACGGTAGTTTGAAATTACTTTACCACACCTTTATGAAAATACCTGCGCAAGATTTAGCCGATGATTCGAAAATTAAAAAGTGTTCTAAAAGAAAGAGTGTAAGGATAACACTGACATTCAAACCCCAACTCAATAATAAAGTATTTATATTTTTTACATACATACATACATACATATTCTCACGCCTGTATTCCCAAGAGGGGTAGGCAGAGCACATGAATTCAAAAATCCAGTGCCACGTTTAGCAATTTCAGGGTAACCAGATGGTGAAACGCGATATTGCAGTGACAGGTTGCTAGCCCATCGCCCACAATACACTACCCTTTCCCAGAGTCGACTCTTACGACACCCACGGGAAGAAAGGGGGAGGTGCTATTCTAACCCGGCACCACACGGGGGATTATATTATATTTTTTATGCAAACTTAATGTTATTAACAACAGATCCGGTCGTTGGTATTTTAGTTTTTTTCACTAAGTACCTACCTATGCATTTATCCAAACAAGAACAAAATTTAGGTTTGGAATACATCACTCTTTGTCGAGAGTAAATCAATTTTTCACGTGAAATAACCGGGTAAGTGTGATTTATCTTACTGTGTACTCCATCGTGTGTGGTGTCGGGAAAGAATAACACCTCTCCATTTCTTTTGTGGATGTCGTAACAGGCAACAACTGTATTGTTTATACCAGCAATTGTTGCGTAGTCAAACATTACTTAAGTGCAAAGAAATGGTACCAAAACATTATGAAATATAAATTCGGAGCAACGTAATCACGCACCAAGGCCCCGCCGTTGATTTGCCACTAACAGAATGTTTTTACAGTTTTACGGTATTATAAACTGTTATGACTGCCACATCAGAGAGATTCGCGAGCCGACCTATTTATGAATATCTCGAAAGTAAACAAAATATAGCGAACCATTTAACACTGTCGTTGGGGAATTAATACAAATTACGGTAACGGCTAGTGATGTTCCGTTGGAACATTATAAAGAGTATCTAACTACTTAATTATAATCGCATATTGGTTATACTTAGAAGAAGAACGTTAATCGACCAGATCGACGATCTACTAAAGGAAGGACTAATTAAGAGTACCCGAAACCGTCGAGCGTGTATGACGAGAGTGATGAATGTGAGTGAAGCGAGAAAAGTATGTCAGAATAGAAGCGAATGGCGCTCTGTTGTCTCTGTCTACCCCGCAGGGAATAAGGCGTGACGGTTAAATATGTATGTATGAATATTGGTTCGATCTCTACTATATTTCCACCTCTCCATTTCTTCAGAGGCAACTAAGGAAACAGGTTTATGAATGTTTTAGGTGACTGGTTATCCAACTACTATTTTATTGTTCATGAAAGATACTAAACTTTTTAACAATTTTGGCACGAACTGCAGTTTAAGAGCAATTACCGTTCCTAGTTCACACATTTAGTGGACGCAGAATTGGGTCGAATAACTGGCCGCACGCCGCCGGACATCTCTAATGGCCTGCAGTCTAAATCCAGAGTGTTAAGAAATTGTTTATTAGTAACTTACACCTGGCATCAGGGATCATTGGTTGACATTGAAAATATGAGATAAAAATGAAAGATACGACTATTTTTAAAGGTGTCTAAATTATTTTAACTTGTGACGACTTGTTTTCCATTAAAATGTTTTTATAAGTATTAGACGTGAAATAACGAAAATGACGTACCTACTTACTTACTTTTATTTATGCAAAGGCTGACACTACCAATAAGATAGGAAATTAACTGGCAAAATGTGCCACAAACGTGTGTGGACCCATCTTTAAATGACTAGGACTGAATTTTAGGAAAAATCATAAATTAACTTTTAACAGCAAAGTTATTTGATTCGTGAATTTGTATTTAGTCGGTGTACCGATTAGACTACTCTACCTATGATCTATGGATAATATTCAACCTTACAAAGATAAACATGAAAAACACAGGAAAACACATCAATTTAACTCCTACCGTACGAAAAACCAAGCACAAACTGCCGCCTGCCCCGCGGCTAGTAAAGGTGCTCAGGCCAAATTTATTGAAAATACTCACCGTAATCTGCCTACTGTAAAATGTTTCAGCGAAATATTAAAGACTATTTATCCCTCCAATAAGGTCAGTATTTAAATTGATCGTTTTTGCATGGGAAATTAATCGACACACAATTTTACCTTGCTGCGTGTTCAGCCATTAAATTAATTATGGCAGATTGCTGAAAACGTCATCATAACCATTTTTAAGAGTCATAAATGTTCGATTGTAAAAGCAACAATAAAATAAACTTATAATTAGAACAAGGAATCAATAAAATATTTTTACGGCTTTGTTGTTAGCTCGGACTTGACGCTTCAGCCACGGGGATTTGTGGCCGTGGATTTTATGCATTAACTTTATACCTACTTAGATTTTAATTTGATTACAGATACTAAACTGGAACAGGCACTTGTATTATTAATGGAGACTTCGTAATTTGACAAAGCCGACAAAGTGCCGGGCCAAAGGTTGCGAATCTCTGATTGCTAAATTAGTTTTGTTTTTACAATATAAGTATGTAATTTTATTTTGTAATTCGGTAGAGGTTGTTTTGTTAACGAACAGTCAAGTGAGTACATCTATTTCGATAATGTTGCTCTAGAACGAAAACCCCATCAATAATGTTCCTCAAATCTTAGCTCATACAGTAGAATGTAGGAATGGATTTTACGATTTTGTGTTTACTTCGATAGTGAAAATTTGTAAACACTAAACGAAATGTTATAAACAAGTTGTTGGAATACAAATGCGGACTTTTAAAAGATTTATAGAGACAGAGAGGGGAATTATGTAATTTAGATACTTTATCTTAAGTTTTTCTCCAACATCTTTTAAGAGCACGAGAAATGCGATATAAGTACTAATACTCACTTCAGCTACTCGTGCTACTCGTGCGAAGTACTTAGCTTAAGTAATGTTCGTCGTCGAAAACTTTTCTGCGTTGTCGTGCACGCAAACAAATTAATTTATATTTTATGACCTTTGTTACTGTAGCCTTGTAAATTACCGCTATTTGACGGTTAAAATGCAAATTGTCGTAGCAGTTATTAATACGGTATAATGGCGCGGTATTATTATTTTCTGATTTGAAAACAATTATTTCCATCGAAGCCGAATGCTTATAACTTGTAAACAACAAATCCCTAATGATAATCATTTACGTTTCGAAGCAATTTTGCAATTTTAGGCTTAAAGTTAGGTACATAGTTAAAAAAAAAGTTAGGGACTACCTTTCATAAACACTTTAAATCCAAGTAAAGAGTATGGAAAAAAGAAAAGTATGTTTTAAAAAAAAGAAGATAATAATAGTCGATTTATAAAAAATAGCTGGTATCTGTTTGCTAAACTGACATTTACAAGCACTCGTCGGTTATTAGAAAATGATATAGCCGTTATTACACATCTCCAAGAGGACTCCAATCCTTTGTTACAAGTATCAGGTACCAGCGTGAAGTGCACAGCTTGTGTCTTAAAGTAATTAACAATTACCGCGTTGTCCTCCGGTAACGAAGATAATTCGCTGCGCAGGCGCTCGCTAATTCGATTCAGCATCGGTGAATAACTCCGACTGCAGAACTCTTTTTGTAAATCAACTTATGGTACTGGATACTTTGCTTAATTAACTTGTAGTGACTTGTCTTGACTGGTTGCGGATTGCGGATAAATATTTAGATACGTAGATGATTTTTTTGCTGTGGTCTTTCATGCAAAGTGGACTCGAATCCCAGGCCCTTTGTTTGAATCCTTTTGTTTTTCTGAATTTCGAAATATTTTTTCTAAAGAACGCTAAGCAATCAAAAGATATGGCCGTTCACATCCCATACATCCCGTTGCCCTACAATCATCAAAATTAGCATGAAGCAAAGTAATGTAACACAAGTAAAGGAAAGAGATCAACCATGAGATTAAATCTTGAGTTCAAATCTCGGCTCAACCTAGTAACACTACAATAGATTTCAATCAATGTAACGTGAAACCTAAAAAATTTATCACAAAACATATTTTTAAAATCATACAATAAAATATAACAAAATATTACATACAATAAACATAACTACCACACTGATTTGTGTATACGGAGCCTATAAGCCGTGCAGCAAATGCACAGTAGCTCGCAGTTGTTTACCATTATTGAACTGTCTTAAACACAACAGAGGCAATGGAGCCGCCGAAAAGCAATGAGCCGCCTCCGCGCGTCACAATGCCTCTCCATTCGCACTGTTCTCCGTTCACCAGGAACGAGTGCAATTTCCCCCGTTCCGTAACGCGCGACGTACAAAAATTGCTTTCGTGGAAATATAGAGAAAAAAAGTGCCATGCAAATTTTTGTAAAGTCATTCGGAGGCGTGCGTTTGCATTTCTAGGGGTAAGGAAGGCGAGCAATTGTTGGGATTATTTTATTTTGTAAGAGGGATATTGCGCGTCGGGTGCAAGCGCAACTGCTCTGCGGGGCGACGCAACGACTAAGCGCGACAAGTCTGGACAAGTCTCGATTCGGGTTGTATAAGGATGTGAAGATCCGACCAAATTTATTTATTCGCTTTACGGCTACATTTTGTTGGTTTTCGTTCTTCCACACTAACTCTTGTGTTTCAATCGGTTATCGTTTCGAGAACACTTAAATGCATAAGCTTTGCTAGTTTGTTGAGTTGTAAATACATACAATTGGTAGTTGCCTAGTTGCCTAAAAAACTATTCATTTCGTCGGATAGCTTCTCAAAAAATAACTATTGTACACGTTTTTTTTGACAAATAAGAAATGATGAGGATACAGTTCTATGAAATTTCGAGTGACGTCGCTACGTGGTACATTTTTTACCATGACATGACGTCACAAGCCCCCGCTCCGGAAGTTTGATGATCTGTACCTACCTTTATCGATGTTTAATTATTTGATAAAACAAAAATCAAGTGTTTCATATTATTCCATTCATGAGTATTCTGTTCAAAAAGTCACAGTAACAGGATCCCGTTGGTATCTACCCTTTGATATGGAACTAATAAACCATAAACTAAGTAGGTAGTAGGTAATCAAAAACCTAGGTCGGCAGATACGACGCTTGGTACTTTGAAAAGAGCAACGAAACTCACATATTATGCTGATAAGACTATAATAACTATGTACATTTATCACTAATAAAAACATACCCTCTTTGACCTACACTCATAAAATCTAGCGTGAACAAAATACTGGAATAAGAGCCAAAAAAACACACGGAAAAGCTTTTGGTACAGCATTTACTGTCCAAGTCCGACTCACGCTTGGACGGTTTCTTATTTTGTTTACAGCCAAAACATTCTTCTTAAAACACAATAAGAATTGAAAAACACGAATTCAAGAACAAAAGAAAATTGAAAATCTTTTCAGTAATTAAGATTGTGTACTAATAATAGCTGCAAAAACTTAACTTCCCCTCTGTCTGAATAATTAATCGCATCGATAAACTTCCCAGCAATATATTTCTGGTTCATTAATATTTTTTATCCAAATTAATCATCTTTCCTATGAAACGCATCAATCATGCCGTCTAACCGCTGCGGATTGACTTTCGCAAAATATATTTTTGCAATATCAACTTACCCGTACATCTAAGTTGGAAGTTTTTCAAGCTAGTGCCACCCGTAAAATCCATTACTTCTAGGGTTGTTATAATGGAAAATTGAAATGTCATGATAAAACACCTGACACCACTCTAAAACTCCTGTCATTAAATATAACAAACATTTGGAGTATTTTTTAGTACGCTGGGCGCTGTGTCCGTGGTATTAAGGCGTAGTTTATCTTGTTTTTAATTGTTTGTAAGGAAATGAGAAAGAAAAGTATGTAAGCTTGTAAAGTTTTGCATTTTTTATTTATATTTAGTACTTTCTAAGATCAGCCATAACCCTGGCAAAGGATAAAAAGAACAACTCCTGACGAATAGTAACACTATAATTGCTTCGAAAGAATGACAACTGTACTACCAACGTTTTATGGAAGCAGTTAGGACGAAGCAAAAGATGGGCTCTTATTTGATTTCACCATGAATATTTTCCAAGTATTCGGGTTGATCAGGCCTGTTGAACCTTGTTCGCCTACTGTACAAAAACTTACTCCGCTTTTGACAAAACGAGCTGGAGATTCAGTCTGAGATAGAAGAATAACAGCAAGAGAACAAGATACAATTGTTACAGAACAATGAAAGCCCAGGTCTCCAAGTTAAATAAAACTTAGGGACTATCGTGTAACACACCAAACAAATTAGGAGTAATGAAGCCTCGTTGCAAAATCACGATAGCGGGCTTATTTACTTCACGAAGTTATTTTTCTCGGTGACGTCACCAGCCCCGTTTTGATTGGGGGCTCGGGCGAGTTCAAGGCTCTATCCGCTCGTAAATACAAATAAAAAGGATTTCGTCTGGATCACGTAGTCTGATGATTATCATATTTTATTGTTACCATAAACTAACTCGCAAATAGTGTAATAATGTAATAAGTAGTTTGGACTGCTCGGTTCCAATACAAATGAGCTTTGTGTGGGCTGCTTTGGTTATTGTGATCGATTTTGGGACAGCGGAATAAGTTTTGCTTAGAAATTAGGATTTTTAAAAGGTTTGACCTTTTACGGAGTCGAATTAGAAACAAACGAATAACGGCTTCAAATGTTTCATGTTCTAAATCGCGCTTTCTACGTCGTTATCATGTGAAATAATTCGTTATCATAAAAAAAACTTGGAGAAGACGAGACCGATTTGTCTATACCGTCGGGTTTAGAATTAAACCTGCTCGTTTTTCTCGTGTTTGTTTTAAAAAGCGACTAAGGAAATATATAGCTATTTACGTAAAGTGGTGCATGGAGTGAGTTGTAGGCTGACAAATTGTCATTACAATGTATTCCACCTGAGACAGAAAAGTCTTGGTACCAATGGTTGCGACCGCGACCCGACTCGCAATATAAGTCCATTCAATTGTCATGTCTACGGCCCCCCCTGCATTTCTCTATGCGAAACCGAATTAACTTAATGGATTTTGTAACTCAATGTAAATTGTTAAATTGATTTATATCCAATGAAATTCATTTGTCAGTATTTCGTGGTTATTTAACTGCCGTGAGTCGAAAAGGGAAATTATTGTATCGTTATACCCAGTTTAGTTCTAAGAATCACGGCATGGTTCAAAGTGCAAGGTATTTAGAAGGGTAATGGCTGAATATTGTAAACTTAGTTCTTACAAAATGTTGTGAATTGTAAGTTTACTGTCTAAAATGTATTTACCTATATTAATGAATAGATAGTTTTACAAGAACCATAAAAATACGTAAATTAAATTTTTGAAAAAAAAAAGATGGTGCTGCACACTCTATATAGAGTATACACTTCTTAGCAGCTTAGTTTAAAAGCTTGAACGAAACGTAACACAAATAGGTACCTATCTAATAGTTAATACGTACCATGATAATGATGTGCGTCTATCATAGTGAAATAGTGATATGTATTTACTTGGAAAATTAGGTAAAGGACCAATTTCGAAGGTGACTGCACGCAGCAGCAGCGGATGACTTGTCTAAGTATTTCTACATGCATTACATAAACATCGCGCCTCAACAGGCTAGGCTGAGGCAGCAAAGCTCCATTCGCATCTATTCTGACATACTTCTCTCGCTTCATCCACGCTCGAAAGTTTGTGATAATTCTAATTTGGCCTCTCTTTAGATCATCGCTGATCGGGTTTTCTTACCATTGACTCAAACCAACCAACCCAATGACCCTGCGTATTTCTAAGAAGGATCATTCACACTGTGACACGACAGTAGTGACACGTCGCCGAATGTAATATGTCTGACAGCGCCGTTGACACATTAAACGTGTAGTAATAGTATTTTTTCTAAATAAATCTTTCTAATTTTGAAGAAGATAAATGAATACCAGTTGGCAATAAATAAACCAATCGGCCCAATACCCGTTTACTGTCGGGTTCGAAAATCATCACTCCAGCAACATGACGCGACGACACGTCGTCTGCCGTTGATGCATGTCGTCACCTAATGTCATTTTTTATCTCGGATACTTAATTGAAAACTACAAATGTCAAAAAGTCATAATAATGATGTAACTTCTTATTGTTTAGTGGTGTTCTCTGGAAACAATTGACAATGTTTGCACTGGAATATTAAGTGGTTTGACCATGTTATATTGTCAGAAAAATTATGGTAGTAGGAACTAAACAAATTTTAAGTATTATTAGTTTATTTTATGCGCAAAATATAGGCACGTCAAGCAATTACATTTTATTAAGTACTTGATTTTAAAGAAGTATAACAAAATATCTACCTATATCTTTACGATGTGACTTTGTGTCGTTAGCATCGTATCTTTAACAGTGAATGCAAAAATATCAGCTAATTAGCAATATCGACGAAATGTCGTTTTCTACTTCTACGTCGAGATTGAAATCATACCTTTATGGTTCTTCTACAGTGATTTATTTTGTTCAATGCGATTTCGCAGCTAAAGTTATTAAATCAAAAGACATTAATTAAATCTTAAGTAAGTAACTTCGGAATGGCATTTGTTACTTGTTTTGTAACAGTTTAATGGGTCGACTTTACGACTGATAGCCTGTTCAACTTTTTTTAAAAAGCTAATCAAATAGCTTGTATTTTTTATTTCATTTTATTATTTTTAGTGCGGCATGTAGAGGCAAACGTAATTACATACCTTTGAAACCCAGGCTCTATAAACGAAATATAAATTAACAAAAGTTAGTAAAGTTGAGTTTTAAGTCGACTTAAACTCGACATGTTTCGGGCTAACCCGTAGCCCATCATCTAAGACTGCTGTCAAACGTATTAATAACTACCTAGATCATGAGTTATTGTGGTTTCATGATCAAAGTTTACATGGACAAAATTATGACCGACTGGTTTTAACCAATTTATCTCTCTCTGTTTCCCTCTCCCTCTCTTTCTTTTGATCTCTCCTTCTCTCACTTTCTGTTTCTCTCTCTCTCTCTCTCTCTCTCTCTCTCTCTCTCTCTTTCTATGTATTTCTATCTATCTCTGTCTGTCTCTATAATCATATCAGTGTATGTGCAATCGTTTTTTGATGATGTCTTGGTTTTTTCTGCTTTTCAAGTTTATTAAGTTGTTCTGCTTGACATCAATACAGGATGAAATCGATTTGGTGATACAAGATTTTCAATACAAAGGTGAAACGTAAACACGACCTCAATGTATTGGACAAGTCACATTTAATATGGCTAATAAAATAACTGAATTAGAGCATTCCATTATCCAGCATTCGCTGCGTAAGAAACACTTATTTTCTATCAGCATTTTAATTTCACCCTAATCGATACGATAAATAATACATTGCATCGCTCCTATACCTATAGTTATTGTAGATGCTTCGACTGTATTTTAATGTACAAATTAAGGTAGGAATAATAAAAAGTAAAGGCTCTCCTCCCAGCATAACGACTCACCGAAAATCCTTGTTTCAGGTTACGTTGCCGTCTAGTTGCCAGCAGATAATTTGAGAAAAGGTACGTCCCTTAAGCATCTATTTGTATTCACGAGCATGCGATCTCCTTGCGACAATCTTGGATAATTTGATTGTACTTAAAATCGAATATTCTACAAACAAATACTACTGGAGGCGTTTTAAGGAAACTATCGTTAAGATAAATCGGTTGTTTGTTTAGAGATGCTATCTGTTTTTTGTTTTTGTCACCCATTCCGGAGAAATTCGATGGTTCTTATTCGTGCGACACACTTTCTGTAGGTTGGTAAGTAAACTTTTGACGTTGACGGTGTTTTAAAGTAAGAAAAATAATATGATAGGGATAGTATCGGTTTTTATGTACGTAATTCTCAAATACTCAAAAACGCTACAGTACAAATTTTAATTGATGTTACTCGATATCGATAACTACACAGCAGGCAGACATATAAAAATAGATTTCTACATCAAATTTACAACAGCTCCCTGTTTTACGTTGTTACCAACAAAAATAAAGGTAGGTACTGCTCTAATACACGAACTCTGTATTAAGAGCATGCAAACAAAATTCGGTGATTTTGATGTTTTTCAAATGCTTTAGAAAGCTATAAATCCTCAAGTTTTTAAAGAAAAACTACTGTAACATATAAATAAACTCTTTTTCTAGGGATTAACGGAAAAAAATATTTTATTAGCAACACAGATTTCTTTTACTTAGCCAATTTGTTGAAGGGTTTTCACAAAAATACGCGTGAGAGCTGTCTTTCACTTGAAAAATTTCCATTAAAATTTACCATAAACGATATAAACTTGTTATTATCTTATAGACAATATAGTCTACTGGGGATTAACGGATTAACATGAATCAAATTATTGGTTTTTATTATTCAAATATCATTTTACATAATTTCAAAGTTGAACCATTACTTTATTTATTTTCTCATTGATTTTAATGTAATTACAAATGAAACAATTTTATTGTAAATTGACAGAATATATTTAGTCTAACCATATTTTTTTCATGGCTAAATATGAGTTAATTTACATTTCACGATTTTTTAAACATTGGTCCAAAACCACTAAGGTCAGGTGGGGGAAGAGAAACGCAGGGATAAGAGGGCTCTACAGACCATAATCACTCATAACTCGACGAGTTATGGTCTGTGGTGCCTCTTACCCCTGCCCTGCCTCTGAATTTCTCTTCCCTCACCTGATCTTATATTACGTTCGTAAAAAATGTGTGCGCCCTCTTAATAATGAAATCAATAATCATCTCATTACAACACGTACCGATACCACGCGCAATAAAAAGGCCATAAAACATTTCAAAGCCAAAGATTAAAAAGTAATCACGAAATAGAGAAGACAAGTAATCCTCGAGTGCTCGAGCATCCCATTCGAGAGTTTTCGTTGCTCATCGAGCTCGCCGTCTTCCTATTTTGTGCTGGAATAGCCCTAATAACATGCCACAACTCATTCTGATTTATACGTTCTCGTTATAATTGTGCGCTTCGCTGCCGCTATTGCCGGCTGTTGCAATTTTCATGCAACCGATCCACGAGAATGGATTCTTTCTGGCAATTTGCTCGTAATTCCCCTCTGTGTTATTGCAAGAGATAATTTAATTTTGAGATTGCCTCGCCGCTAATGGAGCTTTTGTGCCTAATTTGACTGAGTCTTCGTCGCTAAGTAGTGTCTTTTGTCGCTGTTGCGAGATACTCAGTTACTTTGACTTAAAATTGTATTCGGGAAAAATGTATTGAGGAAAAATATTATTCGCTATTTACTTAAATGTGAAAATAAGCGTGCTCCTCGGGCGTCCCCCCGTGTCTAAATACTACACA
The DNA here is from genome assembly GCA_005406045.1 of Adoxophyes honmai. Lineage (NCBI taxonomy): Eukaryota > Metazoa > Arthropoda > Insecta > Lepidoptera > Tortricidae > Adoxophyes > Adoxophyes honmai. The sequence goes on along the minus strand of BHDV01039963.1, from coordinate 162,636 downwards.
CGTAGCGTTCAAATAACTAATGGGATAGTTTAGACTAGTTCATTTGAACACAAATCGTAATAATTATTTTTAATTCAAGCGTTGAGCCAAGCATCGTTTTAAAAATAAGATGTATAAACATGTCTCTTTAACGTTACTTGTATTTTGAAGAGCTCTATATCATAGTATTTTCGTCTAGTCGCCGGTCCACGACGATATTATGTAAATGATGTTGATCCAGGTTAATATTATCACGGATAATTTCCAGCCATGTTAACGGGCGGGAATCGTGCGAAGGACGTCCTGAAATAGTGAAACCCCACCTATTTATTGCTGTGTGAATCACCGAGTATTTACCGTGCTGTTTGTGATTTAGATTTTCCAGAACGTTAAGAATGCATTAAATGACGTTTTAACGAGTTGAATCGTGAAATAAATTGTTTCACGACTGCTACAAAATTACTAAGGAATTTGCAGAACTACTGAGAAGCTGTGTAATTTGAGTACTCATCTGAAATGGGTGAAAACCTCTAACTTGCAGAACCAAACTTGAACTTAAATTGTTTCATTGAAACTCAATGCTTTTGTGCACTTAAATTCTAAATTTGATGAACAATTAGTGTAATTGAAAATGAAGCATATAAGAAGCCTAAGGGCAAGGCAAACACTGTGTAGGTACTATAAACATCTTTACTATGTAAGATTATACGGTAAAGTATTTTTACAACTTCCATAAGAACATTAATAGAACTTACACAACGTAGCCGAAGAACATCGCGATCACATAAACTTATGAATAGCTAATCCATAAAAGTACAAAAGAAATTTGGCGAGTTGATCGTAAACGCCAACTCTGATTTTAACGCACCACAAATCCTCCCCATTCCGTGTGATTACGACCTTTCCTACAATACAATCAATCGTCAACTTTTATTTGACTTATCTTTGAAATAAAAAAACAAGCAAAACAACGGCTGGGTTCGGGGTTCCGCGGATTCCGTAAAGTTTGAAGGTGAGCCGACGACCGTCTCCCTAATAGAGAAGAAAAATACGTTAATGTACCCTCAGAACCTGAAGACAAATAAAGCGAGGCGGACACGGACGAATAAAGGCGGGGAGGCACCGAGATAAATAACAATGATCCTGCGAAACGAGTCACCGCAGCGGGCGGGGCCGCGGCCTTGCCTTGTCACACTACTTACACTTTCTTGTTATTACGCCCGCTTACAAACGTTTAACCACTATTTATTTGAATTAGAAACAAAAAACAACTTTGCTAAATGAGTCTGCTATTGATAGCGCTGGAGTTCATTGGTACCTATATGTGCCTTAGACTAATACTGTAATTGCATACGTTTGATTGTTCATAGATCTTCATTACCTTTAAGAACTGAATCTTATTGTAGTTATTTATACTCTGAACTACTTCTGGACGAAGCAGCCATATAAGGCCTAATCTATTAAGAAGGACTCGGTTGTCTGTTCTCATGTGATTATTTCCTGAATTGCTTGCCCTATAAAGGGCCTATTCTTTTCATTATTATCTCTACGAAATAAAGAATACAAATCACATGTAGGTACCTATCAAAATTGCCGACATAAAGAATCTTCCAGTAAATAGTACAATGGTTAACAAAAATTGTTACACTTCAACCCTTCCCGCGCTGAACAAAACAGATTCAGCGAAATCTTTCCATCTGCGTCAAGTCGGCGACTTGTCATAATCTGGCTCCACAAAACAAAGTCGGATTTAATTAAAATACTTTAAAATAATAAAACGTTTTATAAAAGAGAACAGAAAACCGAGCAATTGTAGAACGTTTATCGCCACGAATACTCGGTTGCGGAATCCTTTCATTTAGGTATCTGACATTTATGAATATTGAATACAATCTTTGTGAGGCTGGTTTATTTTGGGTCGATTTTGAAACGCACATGACGAATGAAGTACCTAACTTAAACAGTCGTCTACGGCGTTTCCATAAATTAGTTTACCTACCTACGTAAGTCTTGTCACTCGCCACAATGTTTGTCAATTTTGGAATTTATTATGAAGTCTTAACTTTTTTGTTAGTTACTTGTCTTTATAATAACGTGACTGCCTATACTTACAAGATCGACAAAGAGACATAAAAGCTTTTTGAATATCTAGTCGCCTACCTAGTCATCTAATAAAACAACAACTTTGCTTTTAATTAAGTAGACTTTCATTGTACCTCTATTACATTAATTACATTTGATAAATTAAACGGACAACCATCCGTATAAAAACATATCAACATATATATCACGTCGGAGATAGGCAGAGCATAGGAAACGTTACATAGACAAATCCAAGTCCACCTTATGCTGTTATGCTCAGTCTGTTTCCCAATTGGGCTAGGCAGAGTACACGAAGGGCTAAATAAACAAATTTGTTACGATTTCACGTATTTCGAAGCCACTTCTACCATATTTTTAGGTTGTAAGCTCAGAGGTACTATTAGTGATAGGTTGCTAAGCCTGTCGTATTGACAATAAATCTCGCTAATTAAATGTAAATCTTTAGCATCAAAATAGACTTCTATTCCCTGAGCGCCCGCGTTGTATTTTTTCTGTGTTTACAAATAAAACGGATAAATGTTGAGTCTCTTCTTAAAATTTCAGCTTTAAATATTGTGCCTCGCGTACGGGCGTGGCTCCATTGTTAGCTGACATCCGACAGATTCAGAAAAAAACAACACGTACTAACTACTAATAAACATGCTGTAGTATTTTAAAAGATAATCAAATGCCTAATTTCTTTGCTTGAAGGCTGGTAGACGATTGCTTTCTTCTCAGCAATGATGGCCTTTCCGGAGCGCTAGTAAACTCGAAAATAACGTGTAAAACTGCTCTGAGGAGCCTGATTTGCATAAATAAAGTTTTTAATTTTTGACTTTTTTTTGGCCTCGTGTTGTACCTACCAACACCTGTAAAAGATGACCACGATCACTCTGTCAAGAATGATACAGACAGAAGTCATGTTTTGCACACTTAGGGCCGATTGTTCAATCACCAGATAAATTTAGGTATCTGTCAGTTAAAATTATTGTTATCCTTTTTTCGCGTCATATAAAAGAAAAGTGACGGCCAACATTTTTCGGACAGATATGATTTAAGTATCTGGTGATTGAAAAATTAGCTCTAAAGAGATTAAAACATACAAACAGAAATCTGACCTCGAACCGCAACCATACGTTCCAATGTCCACAATGATCGGTCAAAAACGGAAAAGGAATACGTACGTACGTCACCCACTCGTGGAATATTATGGACGAAAACTGTGCCGGGACGGGAAATCGGATCAGTGCTAACGAGCACATCGCAATTAAAGTGGCGCGTGTCCCTCTCAGTGTTTTTGCATTGCCGCCGATGTCGCGCGCAATTGTCTCTTCCGCTTTGTTTGTTTGGCAGAACTGGATGTTAATGCGCTATAGCATCGGATACAGGTAGCTTTTTCAGTGAAGTGTGTGAAGCTTTTGAATTTTAATATACGTACGTACACAATCTATGGTAACTACATAGACGTCACACCAAGTGAAAAAGACAAAATCGGGACTATTTGACGTTTCATAGCCATAGGAAGCTTCTAAGGCACTTTTAGAACAACTTGGAGTTCAAATATGAGGAGATTAATAGATGAATTAAAATTTGTCCGGCAATATCGTAACAAGCGGAATATAGGAGTCTCCTCCGTCTACCCCTGAAAGAGTTATACCTATTAGTGACAGGTTGCATGCATGTTGCCTGGAGCATACCTTACCCTGTTTCCTTTTTCGCCTTTTACAAGATTCACGGAGGAAATGGAGAGGTGTGATTCGAAATCTGATGCCGCACAAGATACCTTTAACAATAAAATATTGCAATACATTTTGTAAGGGTGTTACGATACAGATATTGCGTCAGATCTTCAAACAAAACAATTGCTGCAACTTTCCAAGAACAAGTCAACAATATTGGGTGCTAGTTATAAAAAATGTACTGTCTCCGTTCCAATTATCTCAATGTATCTTTGTGCTAGCAACATGGACTATCATCCGAGTTAGAAACCGCAATATCACTACTCTACTGATATTACATTCCCGCCGTCCCCGCGCCTGTCGCCGCGAAGTCGCGCCCCCTCCCTGCACCCCCCTCGAACCCCATAGGGTAATGAGTGCGACCACAACCGGTCTCGATATGACCTATAAAAATTTAGAACGCAATTATAGCTATAAGTAGTTTATGTCGACCACGAATTTATTTAATGGCGCCTTAATAAAATTGCGATTGTCGATTACGTTTGAGAGCGTGCCGTGCATGTTGGATCGTTGGTTTATCAGGAATTTAAATTCATATCGTACACCAGATTGGACGGTTTGTATTATAGGCCAATTTGAACGAATTAAATCAAATTGACTCGTTTTACGTATGCCATTAACGAGTGGGCACACGCCCTGAGACGTTTATTAATTGTGCGCATAAAAATGAGAAAAGCTATTCTTTTCTACCCACAACTTCAAGGCTTTTAAGCTCTGCGCGCTCGTAAAACAAGCAGCAAGAATCAACTATAAAAACAATTTAATTAAACCGATAAACGGTCTGAAATGAATAATCTTGAAAAAGTTAACAATTCCCCGTAAAGTAACAACCGGCAACAAAGTATGGAAGTGTCCGCAACTCGGGCAGAAGTTAGAGAGCGCTAATGTTGGGTATCACTGCTCGTATTTTATTGTAAGATTAACTTTTATATTTTCAATAAAGATTACGGAGTGGAGAGAGCTAGGATTGTGTTTTGCTGTTGCGTTTAAGCTCTTTTATTGGGCTCTGTTCTTTTAACTGTCTTTGTTGCGAGTACCTAGCACTCGTATTTTCATGAGCAGATCACGAGTCTATACAGGACCATGTAAAAAAAGCGACCACATCCGTAACTCTTTACCATTTTTGAAACAGTTAAGATCCGATGCAGTTACTTCGAAAAAAAGTTTATTCTTGTAACAAATTATTAACAGTACAGAAATATTTTTATGTGAAATGTGGTCAAGATGAGACCATATCACCTACAATCACAATGTCAAAAAAATAAACTTCACTTAGAGAGCCAACTTGCGAACTTTACTCGCATTTGGGTTAACTTTGCAAACTGTCAGAAGGTAAACCTTAGACAAAATTATGTGGATTATTGTTTTGTAATCGCTTATCATCAGGTAACCAGCTGGCTAGTTTTTTTCTCGTTATGTAAAAATTTATGTATTGTCATTATCACCGACATTCTTTATGAGAAAAAAGCGTCTAAAGAACAGATAACAAAACGGCTAAGTCAGATATTTTGACACAAGTGTTGAGTATCGAATGTAAATATTTTATAGTTATGCTATTGAAAATATACATACATACATACATACCGTCACGCCTCTTTCCCACAGGGGTAGGCAGAGACTACTTTGTTCCACTCGCTACGATTCTGACATAGCTCTTTTGCTTCATCTACATTCATTAATCTCCTCTTAGTAATAAATTCTTAAAATTTCGTTGATCCAGTATTATCTAAATCCAAGCTACCTATACATATAATGACACAAATACTGACAAATCTTTTCGAAAAAAGGCAGTTAGTTCCCTTGAGCTTCGCTTTAATTCGTCTTGGGAGCCAGTGAGGTGATATAATAAAACTGAATCTAGAAACGTTTACGTGTGGGCTTCCATTAAATTAGAGGAGAAAGATCAAGTTTGACCAACAATGTTTAAGCTTCTTCCTCCGAATATGATTGTTTGCACAGTTTTACAGGCTTCGCTATTTTCAAGACAGCTTCATTTTGAAATAAACAAATTCAAAGTACCTACAACTTAAATAGTGCGTTTCTACTGCGCGTTTGCCTGACAAATTAAACTCTGTTTACAGTTTATCTTATTCCATCCATTTAAGTAGGTACAGCTAATAGCAAGAAATGTAATTTCACAAACATTAGGTTTATCTATTCCGATAATTTACAATCAATTTGAAAAGCAAAATGTATAAAAATGCGGCTGTCGCAATTCCTATCCCATCGTAGATCAAGACGAAAAAACAACGTAGAACAACAAGACGATAATAAGTACACTAAGGTCGTTTCATTTTCGATGTACCACAGTTGATATAGTGCGCTGGCACTCTTGAACTATGCAATAGTCGGGCGGAATCGGTTGGAAACAAATTCAATGCAGCAAGTGCTGCCCGGATTGCTTCATAGTCGTAAACTTGCCCCGGCTTCCTACATCCGTTGTTCTAGGCGTTCATTTTTAAACAAGCGATTTTCGGTGCTTTTGTGCAGATATATTTCCACTATTACGACTGCTGGGCGGGATACCACGCAATAAGGACTTATTGCACTGGCTGGGTGTGATTACAGAACCAATGAGAATAGATGAAGTTTTAACTGATTTATTTAAGTCCAAGTATGTTCGCGCATTGTTTTTTCCATGGAAAACCGATACGTAAACTTAACTCACTGATCAAAAACTTGCCACTTGCTTGTAAAATGCCGGGCGCCGTAAAAACTTTTCTGAGTGATTCTTGGCCCATCTTAATTACGATAAGAGCGTATGAAATTAAAATCGTAACATTTTTTCAAATTCAATAATTATTGAGTCAAGGCGAGACTAACTAATTTTCATTAACAAACAATGACAGGTAGAGGCAACGTGAAGTTTTTTAAGAAAATTCGCCTCGAAACTTGACAAGTAATAACTAGCCGTAACTTGCGATAATTGGGAAAACATTTTTTTTTCTAGTAGGGCTGCTACGGTTAAAATTAATGATCGCGTTATAATTCTGGCTAGTACACGGTAGCTAAATAAAACTGCAACTGCGATTGATGGCATTTTTCCAAACTGCGTTGGACGTCCGTCCGTAGGCGTTGCTCGCTTTGCATCGAGCAGCGACTAGCGACTAATCTTTTAGCGCGTCACCGGCGCACGCACATAAATCGCATCTGAGTTACGACCCGCCCCGATCCAACCCGATCTAACAAACTTACCTTCTTCCTCGCTGTAAATTTCAAATTCGTTCATGGAGTGGCCGAAAACAAATTTATTTAACAAGCTTTTATTGTTCGTGCATGTTCTCGCAGTACCTATAGATAAACTCAGTGAGATGCATGATTCCATTATTTTAAGTAAAATGATCGTTTTGCTAATGGACGTTATTCCTACCTTATACTTATATCACATTTCAACGTATCACGTTTAACCATCTGGTTACCCTGAAATTGCTAAACGCGTCACTGGATTTTTGAATTCATGTGCTCTGCCTATCCCTCTTGGGAATACAGGCGTGAGAATATGTATTTATGTCTACTTCATTTTATTTTACTTTCTTCTGTGTTCTGTTGTACATGAATGTTATGATGTATGTATGTATGTGCCTATAGACATAAAAATCAATTGCTGTCTCTTAGTCTCGTTTAAACTCGGGCTGGGTTAATTTAGTTGATTCTGGCTTTGCAATGTTTGTCGTAGTCCAGGGAAGGATTAAACGGTAAGAAAAATTTGAAATATTAAAAAAAAATCTTGTGTATTGTGTATGAATGGTGATAAATTATTAAATTTGATTTTACTACAAATGCGTAATTAATGGACTTCTTGATTTGTTTTCTTTTTTCAGAATATTACTCCACCTACTTCTTACAGAATTATAAAATAACAATGTGTTAAAATCAATCGCGTCTCTGTCTATCCAAAAATACTCAAGCCATTTATTTTGAAATAGTAAAATAATATCCCCTCGATCGCAACAAACCCCGGACGGAAAGTATAAAAGAAGAAAAAGAAGGAATTACGCTGAAATCAGTTGTGTAGTCCCGCTTAGTTCCTCGTTATTATATTTCTTACCGGTTGGATTTTGATTTATGGCTTTAATTTGGCAAAGGTTGGCGACGACAGCCCGAGACATGTCGGAGTGTTTTCAAGGAGCCATCGTGCATTTGTTTAATTAATCTTAAGCTAAGACGGCGCTCGCTCTGGGTGCACTACACTTGGCCCAACTTTAAACTCGTTAAAAGTTGCTTTGAAACATTTGGCGCCAGATAAGCCGCAGTCAGACTTTGGTTTCGAGATTGTTAACTAATCTACTGTTATAATTAAACAGCGTTTCATGTTTCATTCGTCGACGTTTTATTCTGATTAATATCCGTTTTACAACTGTTCTCACTCAAGTTTTAAGCTAAAGTTCACACAGCGTTCCCGATATTGCCGCAAGTTGGAAATCTCTTGTTGGATTCGTTTTATTTTTGAGGATAAAATTTTACAGCTGAACCTATTCTACACAAAAGCAATAAAACTGTAGGCAGAGCCATTGAAGACACTCCAGGGCCATGTCGCGTGTAGCTCTGACCACCGAAAGCATGCACATAACGGGCTGGCAGGGACAAGGCTCATTTCACGAGCACGAGATGCCGACAATGGCCCTTAACGCATAATTACTCAAATGAATTGACCATTCAAGTATTGTCTCTATGCGCGTATGCAGCAATAGGCTATCTGTCATTAGATCAATAAATTATTTGGAGAGCCCTCCGATTAAATTAATACGAATCAAGTTAGGTCTAGTTCAAGTTTTAAAAGCTCAATTTATGCAAGAGTTTTAAGAACATCCTTTAAAAATGCAGGTGATATTAATGTGCAAATAAGCTTCTAATTGGTTAACACGGGACTTCATATCGTAATCCCGTACAACTTTTAATGGAGCGGCCTGTCGGCAACTTAATAATTAAATGATAAACATAGGCGAAGAGGCCAGTTTCTCCGGTTGACAGGGCGACGTTTAATCAGACGTTTTGATCAACACGTCCTCGCTTGGCAATATAATTACAGTTAACAGCAGTACGGCGACGTTATCGCGCGTATAAATTAGACCGATTTACATTTGGGCAACGCGACATAGCACGGCCATTATCGTGAATGATGCAAGGATAGCTCAGGGCCTATCCAAAGCCTGGAAATGCGCAACGGGGAATCATTACACTGAGATTCGATTGATGACAACGTCTCGGTTTTACTTGGGGTATAATTGAGAGCCAACAGTATGGGCATATCTGGTGTCACCTGTTTTTAGCACCCTACATGACATAAGACGACACCAATCAGTTTTGGACTTATTTTTAATACTTGATCGTTTTATGAGTTCCTGTCTAAAATTGATATTTGAATGTGAAATTATTAATGCCAAAGTAATAAACTAATATCCATCCGAAATACAATCAGAATTATTAATCAAATCAGTCATCATTACACGTTCAAATAACATGATCACGCGCTCGTTAATTTAATTCCCATATTCTGCGGCAAAACCACTGCAAATTGGTCTTAATTTAAGCGAAACGTATCGCCTTAATGCTAAGCATATAAGCAATCTCACTTTATTACTGTACGAAGGGTTCGGGACGAGCGCACCGCCCGATATAAGGGTTGCTGCCACAATAATTTCTCCCACATAATATTATTTATTACACAGACTTGGAGACAATCCCCTGCGAACAACATGACACAGACATAGATTTTGACCTAAGCCCGAAATGTAATAAAGCTGAAACTGATATGAGTAAACTGTATTCGGCACATAAGCTGCTCTGATTTATCCCTCCTTCTGAGATATAGTGGGGAACAACGAAAGTGATAAAGACGGTGAAACATTTCCTTTCAATCAGTACCTATTAAACCTGTCTAGAGATGCGAAGCCGTCTATTGGCTTTTACAATAGTATACAACGTTATAAGCTAATTTTATTAAATATTATTTTTACTAACTACGATCATTATAACCCCGCTGTTTTCAGTGACCTTTAGAAATAATCGGATAATACGCCCACGCCGGGTCCAATATCTGCAATCGGCAAATTGTCTGTGTTATCACCTCGATTCCGCCGGGTAGCAGGGAAGCAATCTTATTTTTTCGCCGCAACACAGTCGCAGCGTCTTCAAAGCTTAGACACTATTAGATTCATTATTGGAGGATATCGATGAAAATCTCCAACATCCAATCTCTGGGGGATCGCTGGCGGCGCGCGTATTCTTGTAATTTCTGAGGCATAATTTTATTTATTAGAGTGTGCCCTCGCCGGAGCTGCGAGAACACCCCATTTGCCGCCTCATTGACTTACAACGCCACTCCATAACACTTCGCACATATTTCTGTAGCGCTCCTCCCGCCGATATTAGATCCTTCGCACCTCATTATATTGCGAATGACATTTAATAAAACATTATGGCTATGCCGCAGCGCAAACGGTTTTCGATAACAAAACTTATCGCAAAAATAAGGTTTATTTTGGTATCTCGCTCGGGCTGCTTTTATATCTAGGAAGTTATGTAACGATCTTGTTATAACTGTCTATTGCTGTCTATCAATTTGTAAGACTTTCATTGGAAAAACTTTCTTTAACATTTTTTATTACATTCATATTAAAATTAAACGCTCGTTATTATACGCGTGTTAAGTTAAAAACTGCTTTCTATTATACTTACTTTTAGTTAATTAAAAAAACGGAACAATGCCTCGCCCGACTCCATTACTACTACATAATGTGTAATCGCCATTAATTTGTTCCGGACAAAACAAAGGGGAGCCCATCTCGATTAACCACACAATTAGTTTTAGCGCGTTCAATACCACATTTGTATGAAACAATTATTTAAATTCCGACAATACAAAGGTAATGTCGACATCACGCTTCGATAGTTCACGGTTTACCTTCTGATGTGATGTGACACGAACGCAAATTACACGCTTCGACGCGCCACATCGGCTTTTTAATCCACCCCGGAATTGAACGCTGCTAATAAACTATGATTATATGGTAATAGGGTCTATCATAGTACAGTCGGCGTCAAATGGAGCTTCTCAATTTTACCCTGTCATCCTGCAGCAGAATACAAAATGTGATTGACAAGTGAAAGTATAAGGTATCAGCGTAGGAAAAGAACTAACGAGTACTACTAGGCCATTCAACAGATAATAATTTTGTCTGAAAAGTGAATGATAGACATTTTTTAAGTAGTCTGTAAAATACTGTCCCACTGCTGGAAAAAAGCCTCCCCTTCTCTTTGCCGCTGCTCCCTGTGTCAGGCACACTCCGTCCATTCAGGCTGAAAAGCGTTCGGGTCGTCCTTCCCGCCATTTCGTCTTCTACAGCAACAAAACAGACAACAACACAAACAAACAAGCTAAATAATCTATTGCATCTATCACAGTATTAGAGTTTTATTCAAATCCCTTGAAACCATCCCAAGGAACTAAAACAATTTTCTTGAAAACCAAATTTACTGAAGCTGAAGCGGTGTAGTTTGAAATAAAGCTGAATTTTTGATGACACCAAGACCGCGGTAACCTAAACTAGTCACTCCAGTGGTCCAGCTAATAACTTATGGGCATTAAAATTAAACGGAATAATAAATAAGTCCCGGCCGGCCTAGCAAAAGGCCCTAACTGTGAACTTCTCCATTTTCCAACATTCCATGCGGTCTGACGGATTTTGATTTATCATTTTAATTTGGAGCCGGTGACGACGGCGCGAGGTGTGCGGGCCCCGCGGGTCCCGACCCTAGCTTTAAATTCCTTCTATTAAATACAATTATTCGGTGTTATCCCAACGCCTTTATATTTGTGTTTACTTTAAATATGCTTTATTGTTACTTTGTTAACACAATTCTTTTCCTCGTCTGGATTTTCTTTTCATTTTATTTAATGTAAGACTTGGATAAAATCCGAACAGTATGTAGGGTAGGTACAGCTGTATTCAATTGCCACTATTTTTGCCTTATTTGAGTGAACTATTTATCAGGTCTAAGCTGATGTTTTGTTGCCTGGACCTTTAATCATGTCTCTTATTCCTCGCCGGTGGGAAAGTATACAATCGTGAATAATTTAGAATAAGCGCCTGCATTTAATTAGGTCGGAGTTAGAGCTTATCCTGGAGTGGAGATGTTCCAATGGGTTTCCCGCGATCCAAGGTAGTGTGACGTCACGCGCCCCTCGGCCTCGGCGCGCCTCCGCCGCCCGCCTTCATTTGTTTTCTGGTGTCACTTCTTATCTCGTCTCGCAATTATTACAATTTGTCCGCTCCTCCCCTTATCTTTGTGAGTTTGCCACTTCAGCATAAAGGCAGTCGACTTCAGCAGATTCGCAAGATCATATTGAGGGCAAAATCCTCCTTTTTTTGCTTTTCCGCGGAGTTTTTCGAAACTTTGAATAATGACAGTCTTAAATTAGAGAGGTGGCCGCGAAAAGCCGCCGACAGACAAGTTCGCTGTTTGTTGTTTCGCTTAAATTTTGATCTTTTGTTTTATGGTAGTTTTTTCCTCGCAGCTGTTTTCCTAATTTCAGCTTCTGGAATTTAACACCTGTTTTCTCATCTCGGCCACTTTTTGCCTAATTTATAATTGCGTTCAATTTTATCGAAGAGAATTTCGAACTAAACAGTTCGACGCCCCACAGTGATCCGTGCAGAACAAGCTAGCTGGACAAAATTATTTGAGCTTTTTGAATTAAGTTAAATGTAGCATTTTGATATGGTTTATCATATAATGTGAGAAAAATTACAATTTTAGTTATACTTCTTATGTAAAAGTCCACCGACATAACCTGACCTCTTGTCACCTACTTGTACTATAGCGATCGAGGTCAGTTTAAGTTGGTACTTGTTCTTAGTTGCTAATAGTGATTTCCCAGGTTTAAATGAGTAATATAGTAAGTTTTCTCTTTTCTTCATAGGATTTATTCTATTTAAGGGTAAAAATGCGATAATTTACGAGATTATAATATTAAAAATAAGAAAAATGCAACTTTAGTGAAATTAATTACATGTAAGTAATCTATAAATCAAAACTTAACTAATGCGAATGAAACCTAGGTAAGCTGACGTTTTCCAAAGTTTCTTTATAAGAGTGAGACGTAGACTTGGAATACACGTAGTACGCCAATGCCTCATCACTTGTCAGACACCTTTGCTGCATCTGATTACTGCACTCTCGGGACAGTGGATGTCGGCCACTAACTTTTTCAGTCTCACTTACTTCTTTAATTTATTTATCGACGTTTCGTTTTCCAGATAACCTAGATGATATTTCAGCAGCGACTAACAGTTCTTCAGGTGTTCGTGACATGATCAAATCTTCAACACATCTACGAACGTTTTGGAAGTTTTGAACTCGCATTATCGAAGGCTGTAGTCGGTCGCCCAGAGCCCAGTTCATGTTCTTTCGTGCTACAGCATTCTTCAACTTGATCACAAAAAACATTTAATGTCAAGTCACCTTGAAACCACTACATATTGTTCGCTAAGAAGCGTTCTCGGTTTCTTCGTGAATTCTCCCATATTTCTGTAAGTTTCATGGAAAATCGGGAAATCACGGTATTTATATATTTAACAGACTACACCATTATACCGCTGAAATGTTGTATTTTGAAAACATAAGCGAATTGTGTACCATTTCGCTCATTTTTTGAATGTTTGGTCCAATTTTCAAAAAAATAATAATTTTGAAACTGTACGACTCCTTTCTGAAAAAAATTAATAAAAGTAAATTGGGCAAAAAAGGAGCAAAAATGAATAACATTTATAATAACCTAAATAGATGTAGCTACTCCGTAAAAAAAATCAAGTCGGGGTGAAGGGGGGGTTTTTAGTTACAGTCCAATGAATCCCAAATTGTGGTCATTATTTCGTAAAATTATAAGTTATCGACATTTTTTTTCGAGTAAAAGGAGAATAATATATTAATAAAGTGACCTATAATATAGTACTTACCCTTAATAGTAGAATCCATCACAAAAATTAACCGAAACTTGTGAAATCTGGCAATGACACTTAATCGCAATAGAAGCTAAAATGCAACTAAATTAAGGCACTGAACGTAGTTATTCTATACACTTACCCTTATTAGTCGTGTTGAAAATGATCTACGACAAAACAATACCTGCCAATGCTATCACCAACTAATATAGTAATTACCTTATTAAGGATTTCTAGATAAGTCAATTTTGTTTTTGTCCAGCTAGCTTGTTCTACGCGAGTCACAGTGCGCCCGTATGAAACAATAAGTTAGCTAAACAATGCAGGTGTCCGCGGATTCACCAAGCTAATTCGGCGCAGGTGCTCACCGTAAATTATTATAAACCGCTTATGACGTTATTAGTGCGCGATCGCTGCTCAACTGTGCCGTCTCTATATTTTCATCGCTCCTAAGACGAAGGGGAACGATGCTCACGCTCGTTGTCGCGACAAAATGTTCAATTTTAGATACAAATAAAAAAGGTCGGACGCGTCGCACGGAATATTAACGGCGCACAATATGAACGTAGGCATCCGGAATTTGCGTCAAAAGTGCCAAAACAATGTTATTCTTTTCCGCGCGGAGGTAATAAGCGAGGCGGCCCAGCCGTGCCGCGGATATGAAATCCAGAAATGTTTATGGCGCGCGATAATGGCCAGGTTTCGTATCCGATCGGGGTTTATGGATGAAAGGATCCACTCGTAATTAGAATCCTTAAGGTCTTTTGTAATAGCGTAATTGTTTCCCGTTGTCGCCTCGGAGCACGCCGTTAACTCTATGAATGGAACGTCACGAATACAAAGAGGATGCGGCCATCTCGCGGCGCGCTCCATTTAATTCGCGAGTTAGTCATCTCGCTTTGGATTTGGATCGGGCGAGTGCAGTCCGGAGGCGGCGCGTGCGCGGCTCGCGGCGCGCGGTGATGGAGCGCCGGCAGTCGCCCGCTGCGCGCGCGACGCATACCGCCGCCGACCTGCGCCCGCGTGCTCGGCGCTCGCCAAACAACGTCACCTCTAATTGCACGAGATAATTTAGTAACGCATCCCAACGTATACTCACTGCCAAGCGCTTGTTCAGCGAAAGAAAACAAAACGTACGGTATAGCTCGAACAAATAACTACGTCGATGCGTTCAGACACGCCATTCAAACTAATAGGCTTGCAAATTTGACCGCGCTAAATAGGTCCTCTAGAGTAGCTTAATCACAGTGGCAATATATATTGATCCGCGTCTTGTTGCCTGCGTTACAATAAGCTGTTGTCGACTAGTACCCTCATACATATGCCCGTACATAGAAGGTGCTCACACGGATTGATTAACCGCAATAGCCTCCAAGCCATGTTAACATGCTTAGAGCAGATTTGAGTATGAAATGATCAACTGTACTATTCGCTTCAATTATCTCTCAGTGCTCTAGCTACAGCCACAGTACTTGCTTAGCCACTGTAACCCTATTAGGCAGCTTCTGCGTAACTAAGTGAAATATAATATCCGTAGTCGTACTAAAATCCTACCCCTAAAATATTCAAGAGAGCCTTTACGTAATTTTCATAAGTTCTTAGGCATGGACAGGGCACTTCATATACTCGTCTCTTATTACGGCCCCGGTTGCTACGACTATAGTGCTCCGGCTCAATACGTGAGTTTGGTGTGGTCCTTCAATAGACTCCTGTAATAATATTTGCATACAAAGACGATCCCGCCAGTACTTTGCGCTTTGTACGCAAATTTGCTTACTGTTACTTCCCTGAACGCGAAGTCGGTGCGTTCCGTCTACCCAACTAAAATGAAATGAAAAACATGAGAATTTTATTTAAAAATATAAATGGGCCAACCGGAACACAGCCTTAGGGCAATTAAGTGTTTGTATTGTAAAACCTACTTGTTTTTAATTCAAACAATTGCCGAGAACACTTTCCACGTAAGAGATTAATTGCAGCAACTTTCGCTGAGGCAAATTGTGGAGGATTGTTGAAGTAGGAGCACAGGACAGAGACAGGGAGATCAGGATCGCTCGGAAGCGGAACAGGACGGATTAAATTGCAAGTGCGCTGATGTATTTATAGCTGGGCCGGAGACAAACGAGCGGCCGCGTGATGGACCTGCCTCGTTATGGGAATTAATCGAAGTTGCAGCGAATGGGGCACCTGCAGTCTAACTGAACCGTGCTTTCCGCTGCCAACGCTGATAAATACGCAGATTTGTCAACCTAACTATCCCAACAAAGATAAAACGACCTCGAACAAAACACCTGCCATAATGATGTTTTACTTAAAAGCACGACAGTATGGTCTCCTCGCTAAAATTAAATAACGACACCCCATTCAAACTCAACAACGAGTCCACAGTTTTTACGCGGAAGTAAGACATTAATTTCCATTTTGCACAAAAGTAAACCAATTTTTAAAAGTGGAATACGTAAGCCGAAATTTGCATGACAACATGGGCTTCCTTAAGTATTCTTGGTAAATTGTCTGTTGAGTGGAATCAGTTGTCGTAGAATGTTAAAGACAAACTTCCAATTAGGGTCAATTGTGATGGGTTTTGGTGTTGTTAAACAGAATGGATGGTGTGGCATTGTGTTGCAGGCTGATCATTACAGCGCGGCGCGCACCTGCGCCCGGCGCCTGCTCGGGCTGAAATAACCGCGAAACCAAATTATTGGCCCGTCCGCGACCATTCAATACGACTACGCGTCCGAATTGCCATTCCACCCGGCCGGCCAAACATAGTCATCCGTGGAACGTTTGCAGTTAGCCACTGAATGAAATATAATTGCTTAATCAAGTACTGAGTCCAAGCGATTTTTGTATGGCATGCGCTACTTTTAATCTAATGAAACGGTTTTGTCGATTGTTCAGCTCGTAACTTAGCACGGTCGTTCTTTGAAAGTAAATATGCCAAATTTTTTAAACTACTCGTACTGTCTTGTGTAATTTACGGACTAGTTAAGAATAACTTCTTCTCAACCTAGACATTGGGTAGGTCACACAAATCATAATGTATGGGTTGACAAATTGCAGTGAATAGTTAATTAAACTGAAGATCTCGCACATTCATAACGAACCGAATGCAAACTTATCGAAAGCGTGAAAACTCAAATCAACTGTTAGCAACAATACAAAGGCCGTCTTGAGTCGCCGTACAATGCAGCAGCAGTCGGCGGGCCGTATTGTACCACGTTCGCTACATCGAATATTTATGGCGTCTGCAAACAAAACTTGAACGAGCTAAGTAGTCTAAGTTAGCGCTAATTTAAGAGTTCGGCGCCGAAGCAGGCGGGCCCGACCCAACGCCCCTGAGACTGCCTCACTTTGTCATAACTTACTCCGTTACTGCCTGCCTCGGTAACGCACACTGCTTTATTTTAACACAGCCTTGGTTACCTATTAGGCTATTAGTTTCCGGCCCATAAAACACGTCTACACCTGGAAAAGACTGCATCAACGCTTACTTATTTTTTATTCGTTTACCAGCGATATCCTTAAGTTTAATCATGTAGGTATGTAAAAAATTCAATATTAATCTCTTCCAATTTAACCACTCTTCTCGTTTGCTAACAAAAGTTAATTTTATACACGCTTAAATGCGCGCGAAACGCGATCAAAACTTTACCGCAGCGAAATAAATAAAATATTAGATTATGGTTTCGCGCTCCTGCTTCGTCTAAAACGCTCTTAGCCACGCAAAAATATGCGAGTACTTTCTTTGAAAGAGAGCTACGAGTACATTACTCAGTATTTTATGAAGCCACGATGTGAGTTTAAAGTGGAATATAGTAGTATCCACTCAGGTGATAGTTTTAGCAAAATGGAGTTCATTACTTATTCAGAGCGTCTGACGTATATTGATCAGCTAAAAGAACACACCTTGTTAATATTGTGATAATCTTTCATACGTAGAAAAATCATTTTCGCTAAATTGGCCTGAGTTTTCTTTATAAACGTAGTTCATTTCACATTTAAATCACATGAAACGTAGGAATAAAAATCGCCCGTTAAAACACAATTTAAAATTCAAAGCGTTTGAAATACTTCATAGCGCTGAGCACGCCACTAAAACGGGTGTTTTTAATTCTTTCAGCCGCACTTTGCCAGGAATGAGTGGTTAAAATCCTCCAAGAATATGAAGCACGTTTCGACTTGACTTTAGAAAAGAAAAATACGGGTGAAATAATAAATGACGGTATAATAGCGATCTTCACGCGAAAGATTAGCCACAAAAGCCAGGGGCTTAGCAGTATTTATAAGGAGTGTTAGCGGCACGCACAAGAGCGGCGCTTGCAATGTTTTCTTGGCCGGATGCGAACTGAGCCCGTTATCTCAGTCAATCCCAGATAAACAATATTGAATTAAGATTTTTATAAATTTATAGGTAGGCGTCATTTTGCTGGGAAGTCCATCATAAAGTGAAAGATAAAATTGCTTTGCTTTCTTGAAGCAAGCTGTACATGTTATTAGTTATCGATGTGTTTGAGTTTGTTGATTGTAATGGAGATTTGGTAATCCGTTAAATTGTATGACATTTAATCATCATCATTTGCAGAGGAGTATAAAAATGTTATTTTTATATATTAAAAATGTTTATTCAAAATTAAATTTTAATAAGTATAAGG
This sequence comes from Adoxophyes honmai, assembly GCA_005406045.1. Classification (NCBI taxonomy): domain Eukaryota; kingdom Metazoa; phylum Arthropoda; class Insecta; order Lepidoptera; family Tortricidae; genus Adoxophyes; species Adoxophyes honmai. The sequence continues at coordinate 144,237 of BHDV01039963.1, read as the reverse complement.
TATAAAAAACTGCCGAACCGTCTCCTTGTGAACTTACAAGGAAACAAATTAATCTTAGATTCGGACGAATCGAAGAATTATTCAACACTTACCCCATTGTTTTTTTCATATTCGCTCTTCTACCATATTCTCCGCATCTGTCTTTGAAAATTGTGCAGATTCGCGAATAAGAAGAAATTATAATGGCTTAATTGTCAAATAATCTGAATTGAGAACCTCCTTCTTTTTTGAAGTCGAAAATTTAAGGGTGATTCTTAGTTAAAGGATCCATTTTCAATTAATAGTTACGGAATTCTTATAACTATTTAGGTGCATATCGCCACGACGCGTCTTACCGGCAATTAAAATTTTAATGAATCTTAGAGCCTTATTAATTTAGTTGCCATTGCCAATTAAGGCAACGCTAACACGGAATTAATTAGGTTTTAAATTGCGAGTAAACAAAGAGATGAATCTTGAAGAAGGCACAGTTGCCGTTACGCCGGGCCGGCACTGATTACGGCGGATAATTTCCTTGGTTAATGCTACTACTCTAGTTTCTACTAGGCCCACAATAGTCCACATCCGTGGGCGGTAGCAGTACGCTTACACTACAAGGGTGGCTTGATGTTACAGAAATGCTGTGGCATGTTTGTTGAAGTCATCTGTTAGGTTTGCACAGATAGTACTAGAAGTAGTTGCATGTACTGATTGATTCAGAAAATAAAACGGTAAATTTTACAGAATTAAAAAACCGGTCAAAAGCCAGATATATTCCGGCACAGAGGGCAATACACAAATACATCGTGCATGTATTCCCAAATATGGTAGGCAGAGCACACGAAACTTTACCATGACAAAAATCTTGACTATTTCACGATTCGTAGCCACTTCAGGTTCAGGCATATTAGTTGGTCTCAAGTTACACGTTCCGTGACCAAATCGCGGACGTTTTAGAAACAGGTCAGGTCAAGAGTACCCGAAACCGACGAGCATGTATGAGGAGATTAATGAATGTGGATGAAGCAAAAGAGGTATGTCAGGATTGTCAGGATCGTAGCGAGTGGAACAAAGCAGTCTCTGCCTACCCCTGTGGGAAAGAGGCGTAACGAATGTATGTATGTATGTATGTTAGTTAAAAAAGATACAATAGCGACGGGTTGCTAACCTGGCGCCGAAAATACACCTCAATCTACTTCGTCGCCCCTTACAACATCCACGGACGAAAGGGAGAGGTGTTATTCTCAAATCTAGCATTTCTTATATTAGTAAATTCAAAATTGAAACATAACTTTCAACACACTTAAGTTTGCTTCACAAATTCTTTGTTCCTTTCTTGCAGACAAATTGATACAATAAAATCAGTGACAATCGTAGCCGTGGGCACTGTGAACACATCTTTAGGTCCAAGTTAACTAGTGGTCGGTCCCCATGCGGGCCGCCGCCGCAACTTTGGTATAACTCGTTTACTCTGGACCACCTAATTTGCTTGCTCACTACACAACAACAGTCAACTTGTCAGTCTAATTTATATGGACATTTGTACTGTGTACTCTATTTTCCTTAAAAAAAACGGAGGTTTCTGTAGAAGCTTATAAAAAATACGTACAACCACGCATGTGTTCAATATTGGGATAGGCAGAGCACGCGAAACGTAGCCACTTCTATCATTAAGAGAGACAAATAATGACAGTTGCTAGGCTTACAACATCCACGGAAGAAATGGAGAGTTGATATTCTAAACCCGAAACCACAAAGCTGTATTTATTGAACATTATCATCTTGTTTATTAAAGTAGATACTTGCGCATATTTGCTATGGTAGAATAAATTGTCATAAATAGAACTACAAAGAGCACTGTTTCATAAATAGTGTTAAGAATTAGAAGCTTAATTAAGTTTATCTAAAATATTTATTCAAGTACTGTGGAGTCCTAGCGCAGATAGTTGTGAACTTTGCTATCTGAAACAAAAGCGAGATTGAATTAACAGTTATTTTTTAGTTTTACCCCAAGAGAGGGTGCTCAAGTAATAAACGTGAAAACACGTTGTTCTTGAATTTGTCATACATATTTATATAGAAGTTTTAATTTTTGTGAATACCCATCATCATCAGCGATTCCAATTTTGATGATATTTACAGTTTCCCGTGTTAAGAATAACGAACACCTCTCCATCTTTTCCGTGGATGTCGTAAGAAGCGGCTGAGGAAATTGGTTTTGGTACATTTTAGGTGACCGGCTCGAAATCTGTCACTATTGCACCTCTTAAATTAAAATCTAAAAAGTATGCTGTGGGACTTGAAACAATCGAGGTCATATCTATGTCGCGTTCCGTGTGCTCTGCCTACTTCACTTGGGAATACAGGCGTGATGTACGTCTATGTGTCTATTTACAGTATCAACGCTATTCTAGCTGTTTTTCTGATTGACATATTTTAAAGCCTGTTTAAGTTTCTGGTCAACTTTAGTTTACAAAAAAACAACAGTCAGACAGTGGTTTCACCCTGCTGTCCTTTAATTAGGTTTTACGGAAGGGAGCGGACCTATTTTTAACCCTCGACACAAAAAGGGGTGATACAGGTTTGACGTGTGTTTATTTGTGCAACGTAGCTCCTAAACAAGTTCTAATAACTACAAGTCTAAGTTTTAGATAAGTTTGTAGACTAAAACAACGTTGGTTAAATTACGTACACATATACAATCACGTGTGGTGCCGGGTTACCCCCGTGTGGTGCCGGGTTAGAATACCACCTCCCCCTTTCTTCCCGTGGGTGTCGTAAGAGTCGACTCTGGGAAAGGGTTAGTGTATTGTGGGCAATGGGCTAGCAACCTGTCACTGTACGTTTAACCATCTGGCTACCCTGAAATTGCTAAGCGTGGCACTGAATTTTTAAATTCATGTGCTCTGCCTAACCTTCTTGGGAATACAGGCGTGAGAATATGTATGTATGTATAAATGTTACCGGAAATGTATGAAATTATGGAATTGTATACAAATCCTAGGAAATGTGTACAATTCCGATACTATTTAGGAAATGTATAAAATAAAATATTGTTGGAAAAACTATTATACAATCACGCCCATGTCTCCAAATGGGGAAGATATAGAACTTGAAACGATGCGCAGACAAATCCGTGATTATTATTGTCACATTACATTATAAATGCAAAAGTTAGTGAGTGTGTGTGTTTGTGACCTCTTCACGCCCAAATGGCGGGACCAATTTGGATAAAATTTGGTATGAAGGAAGGCTAATTTTTATTCCGAAGAGCTATAGCATAATTATGTATAAGTACACTGTACAGTAAAATACTGAGCAATCGCCACGTGTCAAAAATATGTAGATACAGCCTTAACCTTTTGACCGCCAAAGACGCCATATCACGTCATCGCAAGTCAGTGCCCGTGACGCCACGACGTTAAATGGTGCGTCGAAGTTATTGCGAAAGAACTGAAATATAAAACGCTGCAACATTTTTTCTAGGTTTACTTTATTTATAGGTAGTGTAAGTTATTTTATACCTAATTTAAATAAAATAATACAGCACCATTCGAAAAAAAAACAAACATTATCTAAGAGCCGACTCACGTCTTTGGCGTTAGGAGCACAGCGTTTCACTTCGCGCTTTGGCGGTCAAAAGGTTAATGTGGAGACAACAAAACCTGTCGTTTAGCAGTGGCGGTAGCTATGACTTCACTTACCGTCTATACCCACACGAACAACGAGTTAACAGCAGGCAGTCTAACGAGCTTCCTAACACTAATGCATCACTTACCACCCATAGACATAAATTAGACATACCTACATACATACACGTCATCCAACGCTGTATTAGTATACTTAAGGCATGGACACTCTAGGATAAAGTAAGTATTATGGGTTAAATTCGAAATTAGAAGATTTTTCGTTGTTCAAATTTAAGCACTATTCTTGACATAGAGTGACCATGCTGTAGTACATTGTCGAGTACATCGATATGTACCTTAACTGTATACTGTATCCTTCACCTCTCGGACGTAAATTTTCCTATTTTAGAAACCAAACCAGACTAAAACATGTACTTGAATAGCAGGTTTACCAGGACGATTTCTAAATACTTAGCTTACTACAGATAAAACATAAAACATCAACCATAAATAAACTCCTCAGGTCACCTCTAAACACTGAGATCCCAATTACTTAATCTACTTCAGACGCTAAACGCGAACAGTGATAGCAACAAAGCCTTCATAACTCAGGAATTAAATTAATATTTGAGCAGTGGTAAATGAGAGCAGTGATTGTGCGAAGCATTAAATCTCGTGCCACGGCGGTCGCCAGGTGGGTAATGAATACAAACTGCGGGCCGCATGGTAAGCACTACTGTATATTAAGGGGCCGCGGTTGGAACCGCTGGCTCGATGTTGAGGAACCGGCGGGCTCCCTTGCGGACCGTTTGGATGAACCATTGATTACCCCCGAGGAGCTAAAATGTTTCTGAAGAGCTAATGTTTACGAAGTTGAGGATAAGTATTTAATTTTTTTGAGGTTATTTATCTCGTCGTTTGTAAAAAATTTGTATCATTATGTATGAGGATGCGACGACTACTAAACGCGACATGTTTAAAGGCCGTCACGTGTAAGTGAATTGGTTTTTCTACACAATAGCCTCCTAAGGCCCATGGTCCTACCAATAGGACTAATGTCAAAATAAGTTTGAATTTTACATGAATGACACTAAGCCTCAAATTCAAACAATCAAAATTTGGTGCTGGGCCTTAGGAGGATAGTTAAACCTTTAGAATATGCGCTTATTAAAAAAAAAAACGATTAAAAAATCACAAAATCGACTTTAAATAAATATTTGAACTCTACTCATGGTACGGCAAGTCGGACTGTGAGAATAAAATTATACGATTCATACCGTCATTTAGCATTTCTGTGAAGTACAAAATATTTCTTTGTACTTGGTACTTTCGTAGGTGCTTAATTCAAAGCCCAGTTTTTTACAAATCTAAACTATCTACAATTGATGCTTACTTTCGTTTTTTTTTACTTCCAAGCCGCGTATCCACTTGAGGCAGCCTCGGGTCGAGCGGCTGCCTCACTCCGAGGCTGCGCAAGTGGAGACGCTGCCTCGACCTGAGGCACGCCGCGACTCGAGGCAAATTCGTCGCCTCGACCCGAGCCATATTTTGTCGGTCTCTGTACCGTGCTCAAAGGCGCCTCAGTCCGAGGCGTGTGTTCAATGGAGACGGTCGCTCGCCTCAGTCCGAGGCGTGTATTCAACGGAAACGGTCGCGCCCATCGCCTGCTTCGCAATGGAGAATGAGACCGCTATTAAGCTAGTAAAATTATATGAGGGTCACCGTGTTCTCTGGGATTCATTAAATAAAAAGCACTATGACAAAAATGTGAAGCAAGATGCGTGGAATGATATTAGTCTCAATATGGGGATTCCGGTGGACGTTATCAAAAAGAAAAGAAAAAATTTTGAAAGCTATCGCCACCTTCCAACGTCATGTCCAATAGCAAGTGTTCACATCCATATATAGTTCTATTGCGGTAAAATTCTTTGATCCACCAGCGATGCTTCCTCTTTTGTATGGCTTTTTGTTGCCGCTTCTTTTTCTTAATGATGATAGTTGCAATAGGAGCAGCTACTCGACGCGCGTCTGGTGTCATCGCAAGCTGACTTTTAACTGCGCAATGCACCGCCGGCGGATCAAGCTGAGGCAACATGCCTCGAGCTGATCCGTAGCCGTTGCCACAGAGCGAGCAGCCTCGACCTGAGGCAATTTGCTTCAAGTCGAGGCCGCTCGACCCGAGGCTGCCTCTAGTGGATACGAAGCTCTAAACGAACAATGCGCACTTGTGTGTAACACCGAACACGCTTGTCGTCTGTCGTACTCAGTCACTTGTTTCGAAGTGTGTATCACTTACCACTTAAAAAAGTTAGACGCAATAAGCCCCTTAATGAAGCACTAAGCAGTAGTGCCTAGTATCAATAGTGACTCAAAGGGTTAATACCCGGGTTTTACCACTCCACTTCGCTTCAAACGAAACTCATTTAAAAATGCATAGTTTCTGAAGACTTGAAAGAGCTCCTGCTATATATTTCACAGAAGCTATTACATAGAAAGTGGCCCCATTCGAAACGGTCAATTTGCAATTACGCCTTTTCTAGGAAATGGACAAATCGATAGGGGTTCATCGGCACCATAGGCATCATGAGGTGGAAGAGAACCCTCAGGAAGGGTGTCCGCCACACATTACGCCCCTCCCCTCACCCTTAGACGGAATTCCAGGCAAACATTGCATCGCCCTCTATTCTTTATTTTACCTGCCGGCGGTAATTTATAGCATTTATTTCAGTTTCTGCGAAACGAATAAGGAATTTAGATGTATAATTTTTTCGCACCGTTTTATTGGTTTTGCTTCCCTAACTTACTGTTTCGTACTGAATAAAAGAGAGTGATGGGTTGATTTGGGTAACGTATACACGTGGAACCTTTTGGCCATATAGGTATCTTTATACATATATTTATTTTTGATTTTATCACGACATATTGTCTATACTGCGCTACAGTTACCCACCGGAAACCTCATTTCTTGAAACTACGCTTTCAGTGGAAACGGTTCCAAAACTGAAGATACGAACACGAAACTTCCTTTCCAATTTTCGCTCAATGGCCATTAGGATGAGAAATGTAAAGTAGATTCCCGGACGAAGTCGAGATATGTGTTCGAAAAGAATGAAATTTCAAACTAAACTGGCGCGCCCCGCGACTCATGCACTCAGTCGGGGAAACGACTTCGGGATGCAGACTTCCCAAAATTATTTGCATGTATCACGTGAGTCAGACTCTTAAGGGCATTACTCCATGAGCTCACTTTTCCAATACCGTGCTGTTTTGAAAATCCAGCTCTGTTTTCTTTTTAGAGTCCGAACTAAAAGGACATCGCAGAACTGTACAAATGACTAACGCCTCGCCTTATTGTAAACGTGCGGACGTCGCGCAGTTAATAACAGACCACGTTAAGTTAGACAACGTTTCAGTCTCTAACAGCTATTTCAATATGAATTCGGAAATCCCGTTGTTGTGAAGGCGGAGAATACAAGTTGTGTAACAAAGTGAGCCGGCCCCTAAAATACATCGTGAGTTTAACACAGTGTCAACAGGTTACTTGAGCCGAGGAAACTGTCTATAATTTGGCGTGGACAGACTAAGTTGAGGACGGTACCTACACCTTGCTAGTTTACCAGCTTGCAGGCGAAGGCACTTTAAACTGTTCAGGTCAATAGGGTATAATGTGATTGTCATTAGGACCTATTAGCGTACCGTGAACTTGGACCCTCCGAGATATAGCTAGAAATTGCGCTCCGAGGTACGATGAAAGGACGATTTGCTTTGCTTCATGTAGGTAAATATGTTACAGACAGGGCAACGTGAAATAAAAAGGATAAGTAAACCAAAAATATTCTATCACAATTTACCGTAATAAGTTATTATTAAAAAGCTTGTTCGGTTTCTATCAAACTGTTTGTTATTATGTATTAAGTGCAGAAAATTATTCCTTGACGCTGTCGTGCCGCAAGCAAATTAAACGTAAATTAAAAGGACTACTTTCTTTGTTAAAAGCCATATTTCTACATTAAGACCGGAAACCCTGCAGGGAAATACAATTCCTTCTTATAAAGCGATGACGTGGGGTGGTCCAGTGCAGTGCAATTTTACACAGTGAGACCAAGCCGTAAATATTGATCTATGCTTCTGTAATTTACAAATACGGGACCGTTAATGACATTGTCGATTAAGATTGTACGTCATAAGATGAAAAACTACGTTCTTAAAATACCACCTCATTTCTTTATATTATCGTAATATGTACTTTGATTAATTATTGGAATTTCGAAAATTTCCTGAAACGTTACAGTACTTAGTAGTAAACGGCAATTTGGGAATACAAGCGTGATGATTACATGTAATATTTTTATGAAATAATTTCAACGCTGTTACATTTAATACCTAAGCTACTCGATTTTTAACACGATGCCAGTTATAAAATAGCACAAAAAGGGTTAAATCTAATCTAACAAGTTAAAATAAGATTAAATTTTGAGCAGTTCCTGGCGAGGCGTTCTTATAATTTGCTCTGCATATTTGAAAGAACCACCCCTCGCTCTGGCATGCGTTTGTTCGTTCCTACTGAGTTCTCGCCGTTATTTCTTTAGCCGAGAAATCCCCTTGCGCAAGTTTCGTTAAGAATTCCGTACTTTAGTAGTTTCACGTCTTATCATACATGCAGCTGGTATAGTGTGTTAAATAAAATAAACACACAACCACTGCTCTTTCGTATTGCTTCTTGATCAATATTCTATTAAGACTGCTTAAATTATCTTTTGTTTGCATTGCTTCAAACAAAGACACACCTGCTGCAACACTGAAAAATAAAATTGTGCCCCAAGGAAAACAAAAAGGCAATACTTACAGATGTAGGAAAGCGGAGCGGCGCTTTACTTATTAGTTTCCGCTACCCCAACGTATTCCGAGATGCATGTGTGTAATTTAGGGTTGGTGACTCGTGTTGTCGTCGCGAATACCTCTCCGGTGTAATATCGGGAAAAACTTGCGGGGCGGCGGATAGTTGCGCGGGTCAAGTTAATGATATAGCCGCCATTTGCGGACGAGTCCCCGCTCCGAATTGCGACCGGGCACGTTAATGGGCACAGCAACACCACTCTGAATATTTAAAGGACATTCGCTGAAATTACTACAAAAATAATGTCTCTTTGCTTGTGCCGAATCACCCGAGGAACGGTTAAGAGACCGGCAATAAATATGCACGGAATCCTCCTCCTATTGCCTCTTTGCAGATTGCTTTTTCGGATTAAACATTTTCAAATGAAACTTTGGAATCGGTTCGATGTTTGAAGTCGGCTTGTGAAATATTTTATCTAAGGGAGGATCGATTTGTCATAGTGGGAGCGTTTAGTGGAGTCAGTTTCACGTGCGGCTGTGAGTAGTTTCAGCGTAGAGCCTTTAAATGATAAATGAGGTTCGGTGATAGAAGAGCGGTGGCCGCGCAGTGCCGACAGAACGCCGCGCCGCCGCCGCGCCGCGCAGACAGCGCGCTACGTGCGCCGCATAATGCACTGCTCCGTGCAAAATTCACAACTACCCTCTACCAAATTTATCTCATCTCTTTTGCTTCCGTAGAGTCGAATATAACAGCAAGCGAGGTTAACTTTGCAACTGTCTCGAAATTGAATTAAGTGCATAAAAAGATATAAGGTAAAGATTGCTCGACTTTGAATAAGTATATTTGTTTGATATGAACGTGTTGCTCGCGAAGACTAGATTTTTAAGAAGTGTCGACTCTTGGACTGAGCGCTGAAGTTCTTATGCATTCTGCAAAGTGCAAAAGTTTCCCCCACGCGTGGTGTCAGGCACGCGATGCATAATACGAGTCGACCTCCCCTAACTTTTTCGCTTTCAAAATCTTCATTTAAATAATATTTCCTTAAACAAAACTGGCATTGTGTAATTTAGTTGGTAGTGTGTTTCGCAACTCTTTATTTTGTGATTTGAAGAAACAGTTACGCTGCTTTAATAAGATTTATTAGCGCATATTCTGAAAACATAGACCGTTTTAAACAGGATTAATAAAATACAGTGCACCTAAGCAAGTCTTGGAGAAATTTTAGTTAGAAAAAGTTTTGTACCTACGCAGGACACTCGGTACTTAGGAAACAAATAGAACAAACAACATACATACATATTCTCACGCCTGTATTCCCAAGGGGGGTGGCAGAGCACATGAATTCAATAATCCAGTGCCACGTTTAGCAATTTCAGGGTAGCCAGCTAATTAAACGTGATATTGCAGTGACAGGTTGCTAGCCCATCGCCCACAATACACTAACCCTTTCCCAGAGTCGACTCTTACGACACCCACAGGAAGAAATGGGGAGGTGCTATTCTAACCCGGCACCACACGGGGGACAAAACACACAAACAGTAATCATTACAAATTTCATATTTTTACCGATATAGCTAGGTTTTGAGTTAATACTTAGTAGCTAATTGAGAAGACCATTTCTTTGTAGCCAATTGCTTATTTTATACCCTTGGGATCTATTACAACTTGTACTCGTAAGGTCTATTTAATCAAACGACAATAAAAAAAATGCCTTGGAATAGTCACTCCCCCCCCCCATCCCCTTTTTTCATTTGAAAAATTGATTTACTCGCGAATAAAAACACAAAATTTTACTTTTAGTTTGATTAAATCGAGCCTTTAGTTTCTTATAAGTCTAAATTTTCAAAATGACTGCTCCGTGCCGGACACCTTAGTTTGAAGGTTCACGTCTCAGACATATTAAAGGGAACGAAGAAAAAAGATGTCATAGAAATGTTTTCCTTTGTGAACTAAGCTCGACTGAGAAAATAAATTCCAAGTGATTGTAGCAGCCAAGTAACGACAATCCGAGTGAAAGAAAACCTTCGTTGATATAATAAATAAGTAAAACGTCCTGGGAAGTTAAGTGTAATTAATCTTGCTAAATAAATGAAGGTAATACAGCATGCATTAAAACTGTAGTTGATACAGTGAAGACAGTGTAAAAATAATTATTCATAACTTTTCACACACATGTTGTATGGGAATACCTTAAGAGGATTAATTCGAAACTCACACAGAAATATAGTAAAGTAAACAGTGTCAATCTCACTATTACTTTTAATGTAACTTATTCACTTTAATGAATGACATTCTCAATACACCAATCAATCAATTCGGCAGTTGGAAACGGATCTGCAATCTGTCTGGAAGTGCGGATGTCATTCACCTTCTGTACGACCAGTCTCAATTATCAATCTATCGACGGTTTTACTTACTAGAGATACTTACACCATACCTCTTTAGGGGACAGGTTAGCAACCTGATACAACCACAGAGTAAAAACAAATACAAGTACAAACAGATAGTGGTTAGTAGTTAGTGGTTCTTACCCAGTTAGTTTTAGGCATCGTAGCTAATGCATTAATTAGTTCAATTACGTATTAATATTAGACTCATAAACGGTTAGGGTATTCAGACTCAGGGAGAACGAAATCGCGACCTCTATGTAGGTACTAGCTGCGCCCGCGACTCCGTCCGCGTGGATTAGTGACTGACTTTCCCCGTTTTTTCCACATTTTCCAATGTTTCTCCGCATCTATTAGTTGCAGCGTGATGTTATATAGCCTAAAACCTTCCTCGATAAATGCTCTATCCAACACAAAAAGAATTTTTCAATTCGAACCAGTAGTTCCTGAGATTAGCGCGTTCAAACAAACAAACAAACAAACAAACAAACAAACTCTTCAGCTTTATAATATTAGTATAGATGAATAGGTACCTCAAAATTTAAAAGACTAATTAAAACAAATGAGTTAGGTATACCTTTTAAAAGTGGATACTGACATGAAAATTCATGAAATGTGAATAGTGATGGTTTTGTCCGTGTAATGTTTCGTGTGCTCTGCCTCATTTGAGAACATAAGCGTGAAGATGTTTGCGCATGACTGTAAAGTATTAGTAATACTGGCGTACGACCACGATAGTCATGCCATTATGAACATTAGTTCTGAAAAGGTTCAATGCGGCTTAGACAATCGAATAGGCTAACTTTACAAGAGAAATATCACAGTTTGGCAACGAAATAACCATTTACTGTCCTGAACCTCGTAACTTGTTCCATACTGCAGCGGGTAAGGAAGCTTTGTCTACCGCCTCGGTTCTTATTAACGCGCATAAATATCAGCCGCCTCCCTCCCAATTTAGTGCCTACCTTCTGGAGGCAAGAGGAACAAATCAACCGGCACATATTATACACAAAATTGTATTGTCTAATATTACACCGTGGTAGTGTCTACGTTTTTAGGGGTCCGTTGAGGCAGAGGCCGAAGGTTTACCGTGTCCGTCCGTGTATGTTCGCGACGCAACTTCGTAGTTGCTATGATTTGGCGCAGGTTTGCCAACAGGAACTAATAAGAAAAGAAGGTAAAACTTGGGCAGGCTTAGGCTTCGAAAGGTAAAATACTTAACCATGGTTTTGTTTATGTACTTGGCGTTTCGTATGCTCTGCTTACCTCATTAGGAATAAGTACAGGCGTGATGTTGGTGTTTTTTTTATGTGAAATCCTTACTAGTCCTTATCCTTACTAATATTATAAATCGGAAAGTGAGTTTGTTTGTTTGTTTGTTTGTTCCGCTTTCACACCGTAACTACTGAACCGATTGCTTTGAAATTTTGCAGACGTAAAGATAGAAGTTCGGATTAAATAATAGGGTACGTTTTATCCCGGAAAAAATTGATGTTCCCGAGGGAATGTTCGGTTTATACCGCAATATAACCGAATTACACGCGGGCGAAGCCGCGGGCGGAAAGCTAGTTAATAATAAACCAATTAACTAGCAAAGTCAGTAAACAAAAAATCATCCGATCAGTCGTTAAAAAATGTGTTTCATTGCAGATGTTATACATTAAAATGTGCATGTTTAATACGAAAAAGTTCCATCTAAAACAAAAAAAACCTACCAAGTGCGAGACGAACTCGCGCACGAAGGGTTCCGTACCAAAAACAGCAAAAAAAAAATACACGTTTTTTCTATGGGAGCCCCCTCCCTAATTATTATCATTGTTTTGTTTTTAGTATTTGCTGTTGTATTGTCAATACAAAGTAGGTAAACACAATAATCTCAACTGCCTAGCTTTCACGGTCCTTGAGATTCAGCTCACAGAATGGTGACCAATTTATAATTAAATAGTTACTAAATACCAATAGGTTTATACACCTATACCTATGGCTTTCGCATCCTGAAGCGGACTAATAAATACTTAAATTTAAAGTGCGGCGCTTCCGGGAGCCGTATGTATTTTATTTGTTTGAAACATTGGACCGAGAGTTAAACAAAGTTTGAATAGTATTTCACTAGATTTTATTATCTGAAACGGGTAATTTCCCCTGAACAAACATTCGCCTCTGCTCATTCGAGACCCAGTGCGCGCTAAATTTGAATTCATGTTACGAACAAGCTACATAAACCAATTACTGAGTAGAGCCAATGGCGGACGGCGCGGCGGCTCCACGGCACGCAACAATCGATAACTCACAATATGCCCGCTAGAGGGCAACGCCGTTGACGCCCGGTGCGCGCCCACACTACTCCTCCACGTTGCGCATCCTTGCGTTAAACCTTGTAATGGCGTCCAAAATTACTTTTTATTTTGGTTCAAGTAATGCTTTAGTTTTGGTATGTAAATAGTAATGTTAAAATTATGAATTTTAATCGAGAATTCGTAATAGCTTTTAAAAATGGTTTCTGTATCAAATAGTCAAGATAATTTGTTGACTTTGGTTGATTTTTATTACTTAAAAATAACAAAGATTTTAATTAGCGCTGGCTACAATAGAAATATGAGTAGATCAAGTGTTTTTACATGAAAGTAGAAATACATCTGCGCCGCGCGCAAATCATCGCAGCAGAAATGACGCTCTACCAATGTTGTAGCGTTCGGAACACTCAGTCAGCTGCTGCTTTAGCTTGCCGTTTCGTGTCGCGCTTCTTGTCCGCTTTCAATGTTTTCTGTTTTATTTTGTTATTATTTAGTGATGCAAACCCGTTTTTTATCTAATGTTTATTAAATTGCATTAACGTGAAAGAAGCTGTGTGGTTTTACAGTGATTTTGGCCCCTGGATCGCAGAAAACACGAGGTAAACGCCTTACTATTTTTGTTTGTCGCGAACATAACCTCTCTGACATCATGTACGATGCTCAATTTCAGTCGTTTAGCCTTTTATATGAGAAGTAGAGCTATTATGGTGGGTAATAGAATACGATAATACATATTTGAAGTGTGTTTTGAGCCTGAGGCATCTGTAATTTTGCACAATGATATCGTACGATGTTCCTTGGCAGCCTCTCCCTTTGTATTGTTATATTTTTGTGGTGATTTTGGAGCTAAGCCTTCGTTGGTGATTGTTATCGTAAAAACTTGAGCTAAATATAGTGTAACAATGTAAATTGCTGATAAATTATGTGCTGTTTACAACATAGCTCACTAATGTTGACGGAACTAAAACGTAGACTGGCCTAGACAAAGTGATTCACCAATTTACCATCACAATGTTTCGTTTATGTTGGCAGTGCTAACTATGGGAATTCGAACAATATCGGTCTGCCTTTATCTCATGGACAAGCTCGTGCTGTTTTTCTACCATACCTACTGATTAGATTAGGATATTAATAATATGGTTTGCGTATATAAAGTAAGTATTAAAATGGTCAGTGGCCGCCTGTTCTTGTTCGCTGAATAGATATTGAATTAACAACATGCTGTATTTTGAGGACAGTACAGTGACGATAGAAATAACATACCTAGGTACTATCGAACCAACTGAATCCTCACCCACCGCAGAACGTTGTCACAATAAACGTCATAAACATTTCCTTTGTCAATCATTGCAATGTCACTATGACGTTCACTGTGAATAGGTTCTATGGTGGGTCAGTAATCAATTGGTTCGATGGTACCTACATACCTATTATAAAAGGAACTATGAGTTCTTAGGTAGGTATTTGTTCGAGATTATTTTTAGAAGGCGGGAGTATCGTAGATCGTAGCGTTTGGCGGTAATAACCTACCAATTGTAATTAAAATTAATCGATCCCTTTTCAGGCCCTATCAGAAACACCTAAGTAATAGGTAGGTATAAGTATAAGACTAGAAATAAAGTAACATATTTTCCATTAATGTCTTATCACTGCTATTGATAGGTATTATAAAATCAAACTAGTATAGATTTAAAACGCGAGATAGATTACCTGTCATTTTCTGATTCTGACGTCTCTTGTGACAGTGACAGGTATAGATAGATAGGTAACTGTCCAGAAAGAACAAAAATAAAGATGACAAGTCGAGTCGCGTCTTGCCGTGCTATACTCTATCGGTTTAGGTACTTAAAGTAAACAAACTTTATGTCAAATTTGACAGGTTAAGAACGTTTTTTTTTACCACCCAACTTTTTCAGATGTTCAAATAGTTTAGCAAAGGAATCTTCGTATTATTTATTGATCTGATGCTAGTTAGTGTTCTAATTCCTATTATTTCTGGTATTAGGTAAATTTAGGCACTAACAAAATATTTTTTATTGTTTCCTTCCTTTGCTAAACTTTTTGAATATCCGAAAAGAGTTGGGTAGTAAAAAAAACGCTCTTAACCTGCCAAATCTGACATAAAGTTAATTTACTTTTAGTTAAGTAGGTACCTTAACCGACAGAGTATAATCGGCTGGAAGGTATCCGGATAGAATATTGGAGACTGGTAGCATAGGGTGCAAGTGTCGTACAAGCGTACAGTCTAAGTAGATATGGACTTAAAACTGAAACTCAAAAAAAAAAAGTTTTCATCCAATAGGTTTAATAATTCAGAAAACTTGATTGTTGGTGGAAGTATTTGTATTGTTTCTTTTGCCAATGAAGATGATTTGTAACTTCTTGGTTATGATCAAGGAAAAATGTGGGAGACGTATTTTTTGTTTTATAATCCTTACCAATATTATAAATCGGAAAGTGAGTTTGTTTGTTCCGCTTTCACGCCGTAACTACTGAACCGATTTGCTTTGAAATTTTGCAGACGTAAAGTTAGAAGTCCGGATTAAATAATAGGGTACTTTTTATACCGAAAAAAAAATGATGTTCCCGAGGGAATGTTCGCTTTATACCGCAATATGACCGAATCCCACGCAGGTGAAGCCGCGGGCGGAAAGCTAGTTATCAAATAAATAAAGACCAACAAACTTCCGAAGTGGAGGCTAATATCGTTACGCCTTGATTAAATAATTAGGTTAGATCGGCTGTCCGAAATCAAAACCTAGCAAGGGACATTTTTTGGCAAAATCCGTTTTTTCGATGAATCTGCCTCAAATTTTGCGCTGCGTCGAATGCAAAAACACCTGTATTCCTATCGCAATTAGAAGCGAAGTTATGAGACCCATCGAACCTAGCAAGTGCACATTATAGTTGCCAATACCGAATTCAAAAAACTAGTAAGTAACATTTCCAAGCTCAGAAACCTAGCAAATGTGGCATATACTAGGATTTTGAATTTGTAAACGGTACTTACTAGGTTTTTAAATTCCAAAATAGTCCCATACTATGTTTTTGAATTGAAAAATGACGAAGAATTGAACGCAGAATTCAAATATTTTAGTAATGAAACCTAGCAACTCAGTAGGTAATGAGTGAAGTTGGCATTAACGGTCGCAACGTTCGCCCCCGCGCCCGCGCCTTTTGCGATTCGGGATCGGGAACGAGTTCAAACTTAAAGTTTGTAGTTGGTCGTAGCTTGCATTACTGCGTGGATGCATTCATCATGAATAAAAGGGATAGTTCGAGGCGAATTTTGGCAGCTGCTCTTAAAAAGTATGTAATTGTTTTTTTTTAGCCTGTGAGTGGTGCTGGATGTTTCTGTTTTGATTTTTTAAGTAATGATTGTGCTTAGATGAAGTTGTGAACACTTATTTTAAAACGCTTTTAAACATATTTCGTGCAATCTTTACTATAAAAAGGTACATTACATACTAAAAATATCGTAAAAAAACTTGAAAATTAATGTTCTACCATTGATGCGTTTCAATCCCAATAAACAGAAAATTGTCTATGGTTTCTGGAGCCATTGATAAGTAATGTGGAGTTATTACATTAGGTATTGTACACAGTCAGCAACATAATGCCATAGCAATACTAATGCCAACGGGACATACTTTGATAAAAAAACAGACAATTTCAACTATAATTATGTACCTACTTGTAACTTTAGTTTATTTGGTTTTATGTTGCTTGACTAACCAATCTGACTGTGTGTGTGTTTTGTTTTTTTTTCCTAGCACCACTGTAACAAACGACGTCGCATTGCATCCAATTATAAGAAACCACAATTAACCTCTATTTCAAGTCAAGATAACTCTTTTGCCCCGCATGCTACTAACATTGACACACAACCTTCTACTTCCTGCACTCAGTATGAATTTCCAGAAATACCGCGTATTGGAGAGACAATGAGCCACCCAGCGATTTCAGTGATGATAATTCAGTTGCAGATCCAGATTATGTTCCCGACCTTGATGACAGAATGATTTCTCGGTTTTTAGACACAAAAGATTTTTGTGAAAATATTTTAAATAGCAATGACTCTACGGATTACTTTAACAATTTTGTTGATTAATAATTAAACTCTTTTTTTCTATATTTGTACATAATTGTTTCATTATGATCCTAGTCATTAATGTTTATCACTGAATTAAAAATTATTCAGGATTGGTTGAATCAATCTTGAGTCTTTTCGAGGTATTTAGAATTCCCAGATAAGGATAAGTACCTAATATTGGCTAGCAACATTATAATTTTTCCATAAAAATTAATAAAACTCCTGATCCATTTCCCTAATTCTGTTTTTACTAGCTTATTATGTCAAGAATCTAGGTTCAAACCACAAAAAGAATCAATTCAAACACATAGTGAGACGACTTGCTAGATTTTTGTATTGGTATTAGAGTAACATTTCTCTCTTATTTTTGTAATTTTTCGTTAGTAAGGCACATAAAAAGGTTTTAAATAAACATAAACAGACTTTAACTAATTCATCTTGTAAAGCAAGTTATGCTTTTTAAATCCAAAACAAGTCTCGTGTGAAAAACACTTCTATGTTCGAATTTTTTTAACGAAATGGTTTTTTGCCTCTCCTGTAAAATTTTCCTAATGAGACTTACTAGGTTTTGATTTGGGACAGCCGAGATAGGAACCATGTAGTCACTGTTAAGCACTAAGTACCTAATTTTTTGTTTATGAAATAGGTATGTGTATTTTTTTTTAATATAACCTGACTGACGAACTAAATAAATAAGACAGCAGTCATTATTAATACTTACCTATTGTATAATGCTTAGAAAGTCGCTAGCTTGTCGACTAAAGCATAAATCTAAACCTATTTCCTTGGTCGTCATTTACGACATCCATGGAAGAAATGGAGACGTATCATGCTAAACCCGACACCACACTGGGGTAACGTGAAATAAGTCATTGT
Organism: Adoxophyes honmai; assembly: GCA_005406045.1. NCBI lineage: Eukaryota > Metazoa > Arthropoda > Insecta > Lepidoptera > Tortricidae > Adoxophyes > Adoxophyes honmai. The sequence goes on along the minus strand of BHDV01039963.1, from coordinate 126,142 downwards.
TTTTTGTGCGTTCTCTCTGCCTATCCATTTGGGTACACAATGTTATTGTTAGTTGGGACAATCAAGTTTTTTGTGTTGTTATTCTATTCCGTAAGTCAACTTCTGTGATGGTTGCTTGGTTGAATCTAGGTCCCGTTTTGTGCTTAGGAGACGCGTCGTAAAGTAAACATTTTTATCTAGCTTACGTGGACTATATCCTAGAAAATTAAAATTTTACTGGATGAATCAGGATTCATCAACGTGACAAAAATACATAGTTGATTGACACTATTACAACAGATATGCTTATAACTTATCTTCAAGCCGAAACGAGATGACCGAATTGATCGTAACAATCATGAGAAAAATCAGAAAAAAATCAATGTCATGGAGTTTGAAAATTATGGGCATTTTAAGTACAACCTAGAAACTTAGTCAAACTGTAACGAGTTCGCGCTTGGCTGCAGCAGCCGCCGCGGCTCCTAGATGAAGGGCTACGAATTAGTCCGAAACATGTCGAGCTAAACTCGATTTAATGAACGTGAGTTATCCGTTAAATTTTCAACATTTTTCGGTTATTGTGTTTTTTTTTTGTTCATTTAAGCTTTGAAACCTAACCCTAAATAACATATCCGAATGGCAGTCAAAATGACACAATTGTCCCAAGATTTCCTAGAATTAAGACTAATGTGTATGTTTTAAGTGGTTGGTGGGGGTAAGTTAGCGCATCGCATATTCGGTGTGAATTCTGGTTCCTTCTTTTGGGTTCTTCTTGCAGACAGTCCCTCTCAGCGAGGCTCTCGCAGCAGACAGCGGACATCAGACACTGTTTTGTCCTACAACACTACAATTCTCAAACAATTCAGATATCTCACGTCTTAATTCGAGTTTAGCTCTACATGTTTTATGGTAGGTAGTCCATAGCCCTACATCTAGACGTCACGGCTGCCAAACGCGCGCTGCACACCACCTCTGTTAGCGCGAACACTGTTATCTGTTTCACGTACTGCGGTAAAATTTTCGGAATTACAATTTTGATCAAAAATTTGAAATTGATTTATGTAGGGAGGTATGTACCTAAAGTAAAGTAGGTCCTCCTTGGAAGGGGTCGCCATTTGGTCGGCTTTCCCCAGATTTGGCCTAGTTCGTCGGCGCCCGGGGAGCGACCGGCCAGTTTTATTACCTTCTAGGTACTAGCGCTCGCCCGTGGATCTATTCGCACGAAAAGCTTTCTTCCGTGGACTAAAAATAACCTCAAGGCCCTATTACTTCCCGGCGGTACTTAACCGAGTATTTTTAAAAGGTGTTTTCTAGGTATTCTAGGTGAAATTACTGAATAGGAAACACGATTAGTAAATAGAACATGCATTTTAAACGAAAATACCGTGAGACTCACTCATAGTGAAAAAACGGATACGCACACGTCTTTGTATCGAGATTAGCTCGACATAAATGTTGGAAATAAAATCGCGATTAAGTCCCGCGTACATATAATTATGAATGTTGGAACAATTTGTGACATAAAGACGTGGGTTTCATTATAAACAGAACACTGCAGAAACTTTCATAGAGTGAAAAACTGCAAGAACCTGTTGTTATTTCACTCTGGATTTCTGTGTAGGACAATAATACTACTATTATTTAAGGTTTAGATTATTTTGACATGAATTTGGAAACATGAACCTACACATGAACCCACATTTTGATAGATTAATGAAGTAATGCCCTTAAAGGCCACTTAGATGACCTTGAGCCAGCTAGATATTGGCGATAATGACAGGAAGTAGTAAGGTGGGTGTAATGAACTTAATAGTCAAACTTTGTATATATTTACATATTCTCACGCCTGTATTCCCAAGAGGGGTAGGCAAAGCACATGAATTCAAAAAATTCAGTGCCACGTTTAGCAACTTGAGGGTAACCAGATGGTCAAACGTGATATTGTGGTGACAGGTTGCTAGCCCATCGCCCACAATACACCAACCCTTTCCCAGAGTCGACTCTTACGACACCCACGGGAAGAAAGGGGGAGGTGCTATTCTAAGCCGGCACCACACGGTATATATTTTTACAGTTTTAATTAACTTGAAACTTAACAAATATGCTGCAAATGGCTACGAAATGTGTCATTGTTATGGTTTTGTCTATGTAGGTACTTAACGTTTCGTGTACTCTGCCTACCCAATTTGGGAATACAAGTGTGATGTATGTATGTACGGAATGTAGTCTAACCTAAGTGTCTTACTTAAATAATTAGTGTATCAAGTTACGTTACATTATGTTACGTTACGTACGTAATACCTACGGTAGGAATGTTTTTATTTCTTTGACGTTTGTAAAGTACGTTTTATTGCTTAGAAAAAAAATCACATTGACGTAAATGTGACTTGCAAAGTCAAACGAGTCCAATTTAATGTACCTATCAACATGGAAAAATCTGCATCCCCTAAATATGTTGGGTTGGCTAATGGTTATTCGAAAACGCTGTTAAATGCAGATGAGTGGCTGCATAACGTTTGCAAATGTCGACTTTTGCCGAAATTGTCCGTCTCGTCGGCCATATTCCGTTTAATGTCGCAATATTGTGAGCGTCGGCGGGCGGCCGGTCGCATGCATTTACATACATTAATGTGGACGCAACACATGCATGCACCTCGCTACCAATGTGTGTACGCTGCGAATTAACTGTAATTGAGCCATTCGGACTGGCAAGCCGCGCTCTGCTGCCTTCTCAGTTCTCTATTCGGATTGTTTTCCACCCTCGAGCTGAGCACCCGATTTCACAATATCGGAACGATTCGGCGTTCTAAAAAAACAGAGCAAAAGTAAATGTTCCCTTCTGAAAGTTTCCTATTCCAAAATTAATTTAAATAAATACCTACGTCGCTAAAGTTATGCTTATGCCCCAGAATCCTGACTGCTGACTGACTTTGGTATGATATGTATTTTCATTACGAAGCATTTTTCCTTGCAAATCTTCGAAGCATATTTCCTTATCCTTCGTGCCGCCTGATAAATGATGATGCTTTTATTGCCAGTAAAGCGTTTATCTTCTAAAATAATTGTTTTTTTTAGATATCCTTTTGAAAGCATTCGTCCTTTTCTGCGTTGAAACGTGTAACCAAAAGGCAACGCACTGAGATATTCATCTTCACCCCTTCAGGAGGAACAAACAGGGGTGTCGGAATTTTGTTATTAGCGATACTGAGGGTGTAGGTGCCGCTTCCGTCGCGCACCTGATTGATAGCGCTTCTTTCCACCTTGGGCCGAGCTTGTAATCGTGCCATTAATAAACTTTACTGCCTCCAAGTTTATCCTGTGGGCTCGTTATTTGCTTAATGGGCTGGCAAACGGCTTGGGCACGAGACACCTGTGCTAGACCGTTCATTGTATCCACTAATTGACGTATTGATGAAGACGTTTGCGAAGGTGAAAGTTTTCGCCCCGCACGGAGAGTGAGGTCAGGCTCGCCCCGTGTGTATATCAGTGACTAGACGCACTTTCAGCGGCGGTTTGAAATTGGCCGGACGCCAGAAGTCGAAAGTCACAGCTAGTTAATTACACGACAAATCGACAGCGCATTGAGAAACTACTTTGCATTATTGCATTGCGAATGCTTGCGCGAAAACATTCACTCAACTGTTTAAGCAGGTTCTTATCACCTTCAACCTTCCACATGCAATACAAGTGACCCGTTAAAACGCTTTTACATAATAAACAGTAGCGCAGGTAGCAGTTAAACTCGGCAGTATAATGAAATGTATCTGACAAACAAGCAATAATTTTATTTAGTTTCCATATTATCCGGGCTAATGTCACTCGGCGCTTGACAAAGCGACTGTTGGCACGGAGAGGCTTACTCCACGGTGAAATAAACAAAGCGAGGGGAAGAGTCTCAAAATAAAAAGTCAAATTTCCAGTAGGCGATGCTACCGATGTACCTACCTACAATAGTTTAACACTTGACTGTTAAAATAGACAAATCCCAGTTAAAATTGTTCCGTGTATGGATAATATTGAAAAAAAAAAGAATCGCTCGCAGTAAATTAATGTCAACAGCTAAAAACAAGTCTACTTGTCAGGAAACACTCGACAACGAGCGGCTTAACTTGACAGAATGTAAACTGCGTCAAGAAGAGGGAGGTGCGGCGTCGTAAAAAAGGGCAAAGCAATAATTGCGGTGGTGAGCGAGTGAGCGACCTAGGCCCTCGCCAGCCGGCCGCGGTGCGAGGCTTCCTTCCTCCCGCCCTGTGATTGAAAGTTGACATTGAGCGCAGGGTGGCGCCAGGTACGGCCCTCGCGCTGCTATTTTCGACCCCGCGACCTATCGCGCCGGCGATCGGCCTCGCAGAAACTTGCCGTTTTAATCGCGTGAATATGGCTTAGCGTTTGCAAATGCGCACACAACGAACTAACTTTCGTGTTCCAACCGCAAATTAGCCTCGTGTTTGCATTCTTTTGGCGCAATTAGGCGCCAAACAGTTCATTTTATACCATGGGTATAGCAGCATGCAAGCAATGTTGAGGAGTTATGACTGACGGGAATTCAAACCCATTTAGGTTAATGTGGTCCCATCTGGTGCCGGGTTTAGATTACACCTCTTCATTTCTTCCGTGGATGGCGTAAGAGGCGATTAAAGAAATAGAATAGGCATGCTTCAGGCGACAGGCTAGTTATCCTGTTACTTTTATACTTGTTTTATGTCACTTTAAACCTAGAATTGTGCTAAACGTGATTGTTCCATTTGCTCTGACTACCCTGTTTGGAAATACAGGAGTGATGTTTAGGTACATGAGTTTAATGTTTGAACAAGTACTTTTTATGCTATACAGATAAGTGCTATTAAAAGATTTACACTAAATTTGACATTGAAATAGTTAAGTGAAGACGGCTTTTGACGCGGCGGCGGCAGCCAGCGGCCGAGCGCCACTCGAACTGGGTCAACGCCTTCTGACAAAAGGTGCGGCGTCAGATAGGCGACGTTTCCCGCCGCCCAGCTGCCGCCGGGCCCTCCTAAAACAAAGAACAATGAAATATGTCTCATTTATTTACGTTTACCGCATTCCTTTTTTTTCCAAGCGCACCCAATGTATAGATAATCATTAGGCGTCGTTTGCTCGGCGCCCTTTAATGTGTTTGCATGCTCGACAATTTGATACCACGCCTGTTTGCATTGTTGCCGTTTTGCCTTCCCGATTAGGGTCGCGTTCGGGCTCCATATTTATTAGAGCTCAGGACTCGTAAAACGACTTTCATTTTATACGGCTATAACACTCTTACAGCACCTATGCCTATATGTATATGTGACGGAGGGTTTATGCTTTCCCTTTCGCGGGTTTCATGATAACACGACAAACGAATCGAATTTGCTTCTGGAAGAAGGCTCGTCTTAAAATAAATGCGAGTTCAACTTGGTAGCTGTACACTGTCGATGGATCTATAGAGAAAGGGATTCTCATTCTAATCGAAATCGCCTCCTGAATACGGCGTAACTGGATAGTGGTGTACGCCGGCCGTTGTAGGACTACGCTATATCCTCCTGAACGGGTGGGAGGCGGAAGGACGTGTCACTCACGCCGCGCTGACGTCTGCCTGCTTTCAGCTCAGCGCCGAGCGAGCTTCCGAGGCCTCTGACACCGACACTATTTCACATCACAAATAGTTCACTATTTCGAAATTCTATGTTGTAATTGAAAAGCTCTTGTTGATTTTTGAAGTATTTTATTGAAAATCGCCAGCGTAAATTTAAAGTTTTTTTTTTCATATGCTTATTTATATACTAGCTTTCCGCCCGCGACTTCGTTCGCGTAAATTTCGGATTTTGGGGTCGTAGGTTTCTGAGCCTATTCATAACAAACACACAAAGTTTTCCTCTTCATAATATTAGTGTAGATGTAGATATCTAAACCCAAATATTTAACAGAATATATTTTTTTTTTTTCAAAATAAAATTTTGCCTATGTTACTCGTGGATAATGTTCCTTTCGAATGGTGCAAGAATTTTTAAAAACGGTCCAGTTGTTTCTGAGCTTATTCATAACAAACAAACAAAATTTTCCTCTTTATAATATTAGTGTAGATGTAGATATCTAAACCCAAATATTTTACGGAATCCTCTTTTTTTTTCAAAATAAAATTTAGCCTATGTTACTCGTGGATAATGTGGCTTTCGAATGGTGCAAGAATTTTTAAAAACGGTCCAGTAGTTACTGAGCCTATTCATTACAACCAAACAAACAAACAAACAAATAAACAAAGTTTTCCTCTTTATAATATGTGTGTAGATATATGCATGTCTATTTTCTAACACGTTAATCAGCTACATGATTGTGTTGAGTCAAAACATTTGTAAGCACTATAAATAGCCCTAGGTTTCGTATCAAAATCTGACTCACAAATTCTCAATCATCGGTCAATTAAGATAGCGTTTCGAATGTAATTACCACTTCAGGTTTTTGTTGTTGTTAGCATCCTGATGGAACTTAAAATTTTATTCCGAAAAAATCCTTCGCAATATTGCAAATTGATACTTTTAAAAATCTGGAAAATTTGTGTAATTTCACATGCATAACTCTTGGAACGTATTTCAATAACATCGTTAATAATTCACTAAGTGCATTAAAGTTCTGAGAGAATGTGTTCACCTCATAGCCACAGTAACGCCAAATGGTTCATTAGGACTGTCAACGAAGCAATAAAATGTGCGGCGCTCATGACAAAAGTTTCAAAATGATTTAGTCTCGTCTAAACAAGAGGCAGATTTAACGATGCGTATTCCATTGTTGTAATCAATAAATTTCAAAATGTATCATCAACACTTAAAAACATATTCTATCCTCGGTAAGTCGTGATTCAAAGTGATGTAATTCGAATGTCACTTGATTTATAGTTATTTGGAATCCCTGTCACTAACAAGTCAACAGGAAAAGAAATGCACCAACCGACAATCCAACGTTCTTCGCACTTAATATCCCTAAATCGCTCAGATACGTCTCATAAAACTTGATGTTTATTGGTAACATTAACCCAATCGCAGTCAATTTATGACGATTTTAAAATGTAAATTCCTTTTGATGGAAAACGGTTAGTTACGAGTGTATAAAATAGTTTAGCACGTGCGAAGCAGGTCGGCTGCGGCCGTAGAGCCGCGGTATCGTGCGCCGCGCCTTAATGTGGGGCCTCACGCGACGCCGCCTTGCCACCGTTCCAGGCCTCACAATATTTTGTTTGCAGAGCCTCAGCGGGACTACAAACATCCCGCAGTGGGCTTATCACCACCAAATACCTCTTGGATACTATACACTCCGCTATAGACATTTCATTTTGTTATTTGAGCATTCAACATGATATTAGCCTGTGCGACATGCAAGGGTAAGAAAATAAATGTGTTGTGTAAATGGGTTCAGATTTCTCGCGAATTTACAATTACAATCACGAGCTATTCGATAAAAGAGAATATTGTATTATGGGGACCTTCACATTCCTGCGAAATTGATCGGTGGTGTATATGTTTGAACTTCCCAATACGTACGCCCCATGTGAGAACTATATTCCAAAGATTCACACTGTTGATTAGGTGAGGAGCTGAGGAGCCTGTAGTCAATGTATTAAACTAGACGTTGGTGTTTCATGTATTCATATATTATGCAAATACCTACCTATCTAAATTGGCATTCATAAACCGCTTTGATACTTGGCAGGGACGGAAATTTAATGTAGCATGTAGTTTTACAAGAGCTGTTTAAACGTTTTATGTGTCGGCACTGCATAACCGAATTGCTTCTCATTGTTGTGGTTATAGCCTTTTGGTATATTTGTGGAATCATAAAACTGGCGTATGCTGGCGACGATAACTTACTGCATTTCCTTAATATGTTGGTTTTGCATTATATCAGCCAAATTTAATGCTTATGCGTTTGTTCCCAAGTATTCAATGGCTTCATGACACTCAAACGTCAGTAAGTGTAGCATTACAAAGACTTGCACATTCGGTACAGCTTTGACGATTAAATTGCAATTACAACTAATTTATAATTTAATATTAAAACAATAAACTGTAACTTTCCTTTCACTCACACAAAAACACTCGTTCTGGTTTTCATTAGTAAACATGGCCAATTCACGTCCGGTTTATGTTTCAAAAAGTTTTTTTGCGTGGCATATTCGGGCAAATAGTTTTATGTCGACCATTTTCACTTTTATTTTATTTTTCGTTTATTTTCCCTAGCGCGGCCGTAAAACGTACCTGGGCTCGCTCGCGGGGAATAACACAGCGGCGGGCTCACGAAAAATTTATTATTGAGACCTTTTCGCCCGAGCTCCATCGACAGACATTGCGAAGGCGAAAGTTATGAATGACACATGTTTTGAAATATTACCTGTAGTGAACTACCTCCCGAGAACAAAATTTCATAGGATGAAAAGTTTATTTGTCGTGAAATATGTGAGAGTTTTATGAGAGCGGGAGACTTCTACAATGCTACGGATCAAGCAATTTACTTACTTTTCGTTCTCTATTGTAGAGTAATAAGGCCTGAAGGATATATTTCCCAGAATAAAAGATGTTAAGGTGCGACAAATTGGATGAGAAAACTTTTTTATTCGATATTTGAGCACCTACTTCGTCCCAACTAGACGGTTCATGTTCGTGAATGATACACAATAAAATGTGTGACCCTTTCGCCTCTTGTCACCTCAAAAGATATCGAATAACTCTTGACCCCGTTAATGCAAACGATGTTTAGTATTAAGAAAGGCCGATAACATCAATGTTCATAATTTAAATAAAGTATAAAATAAGGATCACAGCGAGGAACAGATGGCAGGAAATCGAGCATTAAATTGATTGATTCTTAATGCCAAGCCAATACGAACACAATGAATGGAAATACGCCAACTGTGTCGCCTAAATCTAAATAAGAACATCATTGGAAGTCGGGAACGGCCTATTAATAATTCAGGATTCTTATGCGTATAAAGCATTGTTTCACATGATTTATAAACATGCTTCGTATGTTCCTATGTTTAGATGCGCTTGCTTAGTCCGCTGTATTTGTAAACGGCTGGCCTTTAACATGTTTACTTATTGATGTTTTGTGGCCTTTTTGCTACTGTGAAATTACTTACGTACAAATGATTCATAAAAACACTTGATTCTATAAAAAAATATAGACATGTAAGTATGTATGTTAGTTAAATTAACATTGTCAAAAAAATTGCAATGCGTATCTACTCTGCCTTAACCGCTCCAATAGATGTTTCCTTGCTGCTGGCGACAGCGAAATCTGTCTAATGCAACGCGTTCGTGACTCCTACATCCCACACACAAGTGATTTCTGGTTAATGTTTGGGACACAATAATATAACGCAGTAACAATCTCGCTTTACGCTTACATCATCAATCTATCCAGCGGTTATTCGTTTGAGAGAAATTAGCGAAAAACGGCCTCGCCCGGCGCCTCTGTTGTTCGAGCCCTAGGGAGCTCTGACACAATGAGAAAATTGTTGCATGGAGTGGTGACCGTTTTATTTTATTTTTTTCCGCCATTTATGAAATTTCGCGAGCATCGCGACGCGAGCCACCTGCCATGAGCGTATTCTCCTGAGGATCGCAGACCGCTTTGTTCCTGTTTCGCTAGAGAAAGTTCTAATTTTACTTTTACTTTGATAGCCTCATGTTTGACCTGTATAAGTCCAAAGTTATTTTATTTAGTCAGTCGAACTTCGTGTAATTACCCATAAAAAACAAATCCTAAAAGTTATTTTTAACTTCGGAGACGTCTACTGCTGAAAATAGACATCCTTAAACTCTTATGTCTTATGTTCCTTTCATATTTCTGGTAGCGATCTTAAAAAAGCTAAAATATATTTACTTAGCTATGTGAGTATATCTATGTAGTTGTGAAATGGCAAATAGACGTCGATAGGTAAACCTCAAAAGGTCGGACGTTTATAAAGACAAGGGTTGCTCTTGATTTGAAGTGTCGTAATAATTATTTCGAACATCTTCTTCCCTTTGTTTGGTATGTCTCTTAACGAAATGGTTAAACTTCGTATAACATTGCTTACTTAGGAACTCAATTGTTGATTGAAATACAAAGGCTCTATTACGTCTGTGATAAGTGAAAAACGCAGTCTATCGATCGACCAAGCGCACGACACGCAATTAACGAATTGAAAATGCTTATCGAAATGATCGAGCTCTGTTTTCCCGTAGCCAAGTGGTCTGAGTCACCGGTCGAGTTCGCGGAACCCAGTCAACCCTCGTGCTGGGGTGAGTTCGCTAATGACAGGCCGACGACGGCCGGCGACTGTTTGGCGTCCAAAACTCAGCCAGACCACGTGCAAAACTACACCCTTCAAACCACAGCAGTAAACTCCAATTCCGCGAACTATGCTACCCCCATCCGGCGATTTGGTGCGTGTTTGTATGCAGCCTTTCAATCGGCACTGTTATTTTGATAAATATGCATGAAGTCGCGAAACCGGCGACGCGGGTAACATAAAACGCCATCGTGAAAATTTAATGATATTTCCTGGTAACCCTTAATGAGTCATGTCCGTTGAAGGGTTAATTTTGTGAGCGTGACGCTATATTTTTTGCAACGTCTTATTTGCAAGGGTTGTTATTGATAATACCCCATTGTTATAATGTTGAGCAATTAAGTAAGACCCTATTTAATTACATAAGGCACTTTATGAAAAATACTTTTCATTTGTTTTAATATTTCATCGTAATTTTATCTGTAACCCTTTCTTTTATTAAACTTCGAAATGTTTTTGTTGTTGGCGTCAACGTCTCTTTGAAATAAAAAAGTATTAAAAAGTGTACGAACTCAAAGTGGTTAGAATATGTTTTTCATAATCAAAGACCTAAAACTACATTACAATATCCAGCAGCATATTCATATTAATATGAAGGGTTAGTGGTCCTTTGATGTCTGTTTTTATGTAATTTTCGTTTAATTTGGACGCAATCCAGGGTTCAAATCGAGAATTGAATTAAACCACAGCTAGTAGGATGTCAGTAAGTAACGAAACCATATAAAGTAACGCATAATAACCACGATACAGTCTAAAAAACTTATTACGTGACGGGCGGGATTTATCGAAAGTTAGTATTTAAATAGTTCGATGTGACTCTATATTAACAATGGGTCAATCATACTCGTATACATGATAAATTGAATCTCTCACTAACTTTCTGCTGCTTATGCTCCAGACTCCATTACAGCTTCGACAATCTCCGTTAAGTAAGACTAAAGAACTCCTACATCGGCTCCGATAAAAAAAAACAGCTCCATCATGTCCCTAATGTACTGTGCTGAAGTGTCGAGTCAGACGAATCCTTAATAATTATTAAAATATTGTATTTTTTATTCCCTAACCGAGGACAAGCATGTAATGCCTTTTTATATGCACTAGAATACTTTCTGCAAAAGTACTTGTTTATTTGTTTAAAAGTAAATCGATTATCGATTTTGATATCAATCTAAACTACCTTCGAAAAAACGTAACATAGAACATGACGCGACATTGGCTCTATGCACCGCAGCGCAGATAACAATCTGCCATTTTACATTCACTTATTTTGGGCCTTGGCCCACGCACGGTGATTCAGAAATACATAACATTCTATCCACCAATGAGGATGATGAAAGTACCTAGGTATTGTACACCCAGTCCGGTTTGGTTAGCGATTCAAGAAAGTCTCGACGTACTCTGATCCGTGTCAAATTAAATGCAAACCTAGCAACATTGGTAGTCGGATTTGGTTAGAGTTATATTAAATTTACGTGTAATTTCATCTCGTTTCTATGATTCTATGTAGTGTAGGTAGTATCAATAATTATTAACTGTGTTTTTAGTACATCTCGTCAAATTTAGGTAACGGCGATTAAGACAATGAACCGAAACCAACTTGTCTATATCAAGCTTTGAATTATGAAGACACTGTTAAGTTCATATTCGTGACTAAAATGAAATTCCGTTAAATTACGGGCTGCGAAATCGGCCCTCGGGTCTCTTGGACAAGTTTAGCGCAAGGGTTCTTTGCAAACCGGTTTGTTAGTGTATGCCATTGCACCGCCCCCGCCGTCGGCGCCCGGGCACGTTTGTGCATTTAAGGTCAAGCTTTAAGCAAGCTTCGTTTGGTTTAATAAAGTCACTTTTTTATCGCTCGAATATTTGTGTAAAATCTCTAACTTGGCATTTATGCGATATGTTGGTGGGCACGCGTGTGCTTGCGATAAAAACGTCTGTTGAAAAAAGTTCGTATCTCGAAATCGATAACTTAATATCATACTATTTATATACTTTAGGTATTAATATCAATATCAAATTCAAGTTGTTTCAAAGTGCATAGCAACTATCAAGTAAATTAAAACATGTGTTTGCGCACTATTCATTTATTGTGGCAAATTGGAGTTCTGAAGTGGTGTAGAGAATCGCAGAAGAGAGCAATATGCAAGTCGAGTCGCAAGATAGATTATAATCTGTCACTACGTAACTAAATATGTCTAAAAAGGATAGGTAGGTAGTCGATCTCGCGCGCGAGTCGTCAATGTAACGTAATACATTATCCCAGGATTTCCGATAACATATTTCTAATAAACTTGAATTTTGATTAGACAAATTTGTTAAGAATGCCTCCTAATACAAACTATGCCAATGTAACCCTTACATCGCTTTCGTGAAGTTCATAAATAAGTGAAAACAAAAAAATAAACCGAAATTTTACATGAGAATCACGTATAGGATTTTTTTTGAATTTTTGACTTCCCTAATAAAATTACGTCCCGGCTATCGCAAACATTGTAATTTGAAAAGCATAAAGTCTTTTTTATCTCACGCCTCTCTTTATTTGTACTCGAATATTGCTAATCTTAATGTTTATAGATGGCTGCACAGGGAGATATTATACCTGCGTGCGTAAATGATATTCATCTGTGTTGTCATTTAACAAGGCGTGACGTACTGTTATTGCTCGATTTTCTCAATTACTGTTTTTATACTTATCACAATGGCCGTCGGCTTTTGTACTGAAATATATGTATTATGTTGGCAGCGTTGCTTGTTTTAAATAATTGTGTTTGTCGGCGATTTAAAACTGCAAAATGATCACACGTGTTAACTTCTTGATTGTGGTTAGTGGTTACATTACATAACCTTGTATGTGTGTGTTACTTGGTCATCGCACGCATTTTAAATATTTGCCTTCAGTATTTGAACAGGTGCTCACAGTGTTTGAAATTCGACTCAGACGACAAAACTAGTTTTATGCAAGTAAAATCACTTTTATATTCACCTTAAGACTCGTTTGAGCAAATGAGACTGCATTAGGCTAAATCTCAGCAATAGTTAGTCTACTTACAATCCTAATCTGTACTATAAGTACCTAATCATGATCTTTTTTGCATGTGAAAAGGAAATAAATTTGATTTTTTAATCAAAATTACACATCTAAACGAGCCAACCTAAATGTCGCGCTCGCGGAGCGTTCGTTAGTTCCACACTTATAGTTCCATTTCTAACGTCAGAAGCGCATAATGCATGTCTAATTTCACGTTTTCGTCTGCTCAACAGATTAGTAACGTGAATTACGCGGTACCGTTTACGCAGACGGGTGAAAAGGATAAAGACTGGGCATGTGGTCACACGCGGTCGGTGCAAACTCTATTTGCGCGACTCATGCGCCGCCGCTGCTCGCCGGAGAAAGTGCACCGCTTCTGCTCTACTTTCCACTGTAGACAAGCGTTATATTTCAATATAATACAGCTACACATTATATTCTGTTAAGATAACTTGAGAATAAATAACGACTTGCTCCAAATAAACCGTTTGGCTTCGAACAATAACTGTACGACTGCGTACGTGGTCATATTAATATTAATGATGACGGTGTGTTTATGTGTTACATGATACTGTTGATATACGCGATATTATGTTAAAAGCAGAAGTAGAAATCCTTGGTTGTGGTCTGATAAGTGTGTTGGTATCAATTGCATACGCGGCTACGCAGATTGGTATCTTAGGACAAGTTGCTGCCAATGAACTGGAATTGCATAACGCTTAAGTAATAGGTTGGTAGTTACTTACTGAGCAATATTCGTACTGTAATTTGCAAAATTACTTAGTTCTATTAAGAAAGACATTATGAAGTACTTTGAAGGCGAACCGTTCGTTCGCTGGCTAGATTTAATGTGCGTGCGGCGCCTGAAGTCTGCGCCGCGACATGATCATGAATTTACTTGTTTTATTGCTTCCATACAATTTCTTCATATGTTCGCTATAAATTCACTCGTATGGTTTCAAGATGATGAAGAATTTCTTGTACATGTAATGACAATTCCCATTTATGCGTAACATTATTTATGACCAATTCGAGCGAGCAGAGAAAGCTTGTAATTTTACCGCATTTTACTTTGCATGAATGTTGAAGCAAAGTTATACTAACGGGACTTTAGTTAAGAATTCATTAAGCGTATCGGGTGTCGTATTAGCTAGATTATTCTAACCTCTGCATAGCTAATCCGAGCTCTAGAGACACTAACGCCAGAGAGCACTAAATAACACTGGGAAAACATCCGACGTCGCGTATAATTAGGGAGAAAGCTCTTTTACAGGGATTTTCTATCATTCAGTAGCGCTCTTAAAAAATATTGCATGTGTTAACGATATTAGCAGCTCCATTAAACGTAACGGTTTTCCTTATCTGCATGCATAAAATCGGTGTATTTGGCGTGTCCGTTCTCGTGGGAGGGCTGTTGTGTGGGGATGGCGAAGGCCCGAGGCTCGACCAGGGGTCGCGAGCTCGAGGTGGAGGCCTAATCTCGCGCCGCCGGTGCTGCCGGCAGCCTCCGCCACACTCCAATGGAGCCATTTGCATGCGACTCGTGGGCGAGGTCCGCCTACCCACGGTAACACGGATCGTAAATTTTGTCCTTTTACTTGCAAGGAGGGTTTTTTTTTCAGAGAAGCAGATGCCCATTTTTCCGTAAGGGGCTAATTTATTGGATGTTGCGGCAGAAGCTATAAAAGTCTTCGAATTAAAAGTCAGCGTCCGGAATGTGAGCGTTGACCTCTTTTCTAAAGTGGGTGGAAAAGCTCAGTTTTTATTCGTACCTGTCGACGTCTTTGGGAGAGTTTGAAAATTCGTTTCGATGTTTTGTTTAATTAAGTTTTCGTGGTTATTGCAAAAGTTTAGCGCGTTTTGGCTATGCTTGTTTATGAAATACGTTCTTGTAATAATGAAACGGTTGTAACACAAAGGTGTGTTTTGTAATTGAGTGAATAACCGAAGTAACGAGGCTGGGTCGATACGATCGGAAAGACCATTCGCAGCATGGGCCCGATTCACTTTCTAGTTAACGGGCTCCATTGTTAGCCTCCTCTAATACATCCAATGTAAATGTCATTCTTCGTTCAAATTAATTGGAAAATGGTATCGGTGGGTGTCTCCTTTTTGCGAAAACGACGCTGGACTTAATTCGTTTTTACGAACGAAGAGTGCTATGTTTTTATAATTTACTTAACTTTAGTATTACAGATCGTAATCTTAACGTGATTAGATCATTTCCGTACACTAAAATTGGAACATGACTGGAATAGTTTTTCCTAAAACAAGAACATTTTATTATTGTAAAGTTAGTCTCTCAATCTGTTATCCTTGATGGAATGTTCTGTTTGATAACGGCTAAGTTATAGATAATAGTACGGAACCATTCACCGGTTTTCTTACGTATACGGGGCCATAAGAGAAATGAAGGTACTCCTAAGATTAATGCTAATGAAGCTTTTCAACTGCCTCCTCTTAACCCGTAGTTTGCAACACCGTACTTGTTATTGTATAAACATAAAATTATCATGTTTATTATATTTTGTTAATGAACACGTCCCATTCTAAGAAAAGGCCGGAGCGTTTATTACAGTGGTCGATGTTGCAATAACCGCACTGACTCATACTTTTGGCTATTACGGCCCCAAGGCTAAGTGAGCCACTGCATATTGGCCGAGTTAAATAGTTCCAACTCCTATCAAATTGCAGTATTAAACAAGATTGTAACTTGCTCTTTGGCATTAGGACCTTTGCTAACTTGCTGGTCGCTTAATTAATTACACAGCTGTTTCAATACTCTGATATTCCACTCGGGTAGTGGTCAGTTATTATGAATGTTATAAAATGTTTTAATGCAATTTACACTGATTGTACGTGTATAGTTTGTTCTTAATGAAGTAGACGTCTATCTAAACATAACCACCTGAAAAACGGAACACTCGTGAAAACGTGCGTAAGGGCTAAATGATTACCAAATTTTATTTTATTAATTCTGAGAATTATCATTCCTTGGCTTTTATTACGACTTTGTACTCTTAAAACCAAAGATTATGAAACGAACAATGTGTCCGAAATGTGCCGTGCCCGTCTAATAGCATAGAGTATACCTAAGTAATAGTGCTACGTACCTACTGAAGGTCCACTCTCGAACATGTTCGGGTGTAAAACCATTGCTGTCCCTCCTACATTTACCTGCTTGCCGTAGACCTTTCACGGGGTCTCACCGGCGGAGCGTACCCTTACTGCAGAGTGAACCACCCCTGCTATTAGTTGATGCCGTGGCGCGTTGCTCTGGATGATGGGCCACGAACTAAACCGAAATATGTCGAGCAAATCTCCGTTTTAAGACACGAGTTTATACATTTTATTTCACTGTAAGTGAAATTCTCGTTTGTTTCAAGAAATAGTTGTAACCCTTTCTTTGAACACAGGATTTTTGACGATATGTGTTCTCAGATTCGGAGAACAAAGAATCACTCACACCCTTAATACAAAATCACGAACCGCAACGAGGAGACTCACTCGATTACTCACCGTGTAATTTCGAGCTGAAGCCGAGACTGGAGAAATAAGTCTATCAAATAAATATTTATAGAATCATTGTCTGACGCCACGCAGCAATGCACACGATGTAAGCTTAAACTGCTGTAGACTTTACTTAGCATTTTCGGGTACGAATGCCTTTCCCTAGATACAAAAAAAACTGAATCGCCTTTTAGTTGAAGAATCAGCAATGCAAGCTTTTGTTTACCCTCAAATAAATAAAAGCATGTTTACGGTTGCTGTTTGAGAAAGATAATCTAAAGATATTTAGATAAGACTCTCAATCGAATCAAATTTGTTGGTGGGCAAACTTTTTAGGTAAAACTGGAAAAATACTGGCATTTTGGAGACCAACATTATGTCTATTACTGCAAATATTTAAGTACTCGCCCTCTGATTAGCAATCTTCTGTACAGATACAAACTATTTACTTAGAGTGACGTCGCATTTTTTTTTCATCTGAATGGCGTTATTCAAGGACTTCATTCCCGCCTTGTCATTGCATCAATCATCTAGCCAATTTCAGGTTAGTTTTTAAAGCCTAAACCGAATGATGGTCGCAAACAGATTAGTTGGCATGCAATTAGAGAGGCAGGCTTGCGGTGCCCGCTAAGTGCCACCCGGCGGATTACGCCTTCGTGTTTGCTCACCGGCGAAGTGGACGTTTAGCGAACGCCGATCGCCTCACTAATACGCTTTGTTCGTTTATCTACAGATGAATCATTGATTGGCCGACGCCGAAAACCTAAGTGTGAGCTCGAAGCAACATGCGTCAGAATCCGCGAACGCCCGTAGCGGCCATTTATTTTTCATTTAGCTAGTCTTTACTGAATATCTACACTCTTTCAGTTTCTTTATAAATAATCTATCTCACCAAACACTCGTCTATTAGAATGGAACCAAGTCCTTTTACAAATTGATTCACAATGGTAAGCAAATAAGTCTTCCGCGATCATAATTCATTTGAATGCTTTTACGAGTAGCTGATTTATGTATGGTAGCTACGGTATGGAGTTCAAGTGTTGCACATGCCAGACTAAATACAACTAATTACTCCCATACATGGCCATACAGGTCGTCATTAAGTTGTATTTAAGAGTCAATCACCTTGCACGGCGGGGGCGAGCACGTGGGCTCGTTGCCAATGAACTTGAAACCGGCGACAAATGCTACGCATGCTAATATTGCTAATCCTACTGACAGGGGACCATTTTCTGTAGCGAAATGTTTGAAATGCGAGCCGGTGTGATGTGAGACTGAGATGTGTATTAAAACGTCATGTTAAAATTGTTTTCGGCTTTGTCTTGATTTTGTGATTACCTGTAACGAAGCGAAGAACTAAGATTGATCCGACCTGACCATAAAAAAACGTGTATTTCATTAGCTGTTCCCTATAATGTTACTCATGCTCTTATCAACACATGTGAAGGCAAAAGCGAAAAGAAATATCAGAGACCTTAATCGGTTTCGAGTAAATACAATACATATGGATGGGAGGAATGAAAGAACACGAGTCTCGAAATAACTAACGCCAGGCATTACGCCCAATGAAACAATGAAGGCGCTGATTTATCTCAACCGTCTGTTTATTTGCATCCGTAAGGGGATATCTTTACTGAGGAGAATTACGGACATGCATTGTTAAGCCCAGACCGAAATGGTAAAGAAGTAACTAATCTGGTTAGTGGCACGATGACTAAACTTAACGCCAGACAATGTAGAAAAACTGACGATGTGTGTGAGCATGAGCAATGGCATGTTTAGTCTGAAGTGACTACAATTATCTTTCAAGTTAATAGCTCAGGAAGGTCGTTTAAGTCTTCGGTTGCTTGTTTTCGATATAAACTACGTTTGAAGTTTGTTTTAGGAAATACCGTCGTGAAAATAGTAACTTATATCGGTGTGTCAAATTCAAGGATACGTAAAAAGCTGAAAATTTATGTCATATCCTCATATCCGTGGCATCCATTTCCTAGCAGCACGCAGATTTTACGGCTGTTACGGACACGCACTCCATACAACATAAACGTCAAATTATTAAAATTAAGCATCTTTATGAACGCCTGACTTTTGGGGAAATATGAAAATTGGAAAAGTTCTAATTTCTAACTCGTATATTTACAAAGCTGCGAATTGGATGTCACGAAGAAATGACGACAGCAAGATAATGTAAACGCGTGGGAATGTAACGAATATTTTTTTATTAATAAACAGTTTTATCAGCTTTAGCATTCAATCACCATTGTTTGCTTACCCGTGGCTAATAGTGATCATAGGTTTTATGGAATACTAACCATATCGGGCGACAAGTTAATTGTCGCGCGTGGGTGCGGCGACGATTCGGTTGTTCATCCACTTGGTCTTGTTTATCGATTAGAAGAATCCGCGCCCATGGGCCAACTTATGTTATTTGGCCGGGAGTCAAGGACGGCGCTAGTCGGCTCGATGGTGCCGAGCTGGCCTTATTTGGCGATTGGTGGGCGCCAGTTTTACGACTTTGCCTTTTTCCAACGACCCGTTTCCATGTTGGATACACTTTAGATAATACGTCTGTGTATGTGAGCAGTAGACAGACAAAACATTGACCTTTGCCAATTTCGTCTTGTTCACTCTATGTCAAGGGCAATAATTTAGCAAACGACAGTTTCCATATCGTTATCAAAATTGGTTCTCTGTTACGGAGAGCAATTGATCCCATTCTTTGGGGTTTTCGTACCTTCCAAATCATCTCCTAGTAAAGGATCTTATCGGGTTTTTAGCTGTTTGACTTCTACCTGTATGTCTCGGTGGGTCTCCTATTTACCGCTAAACATAATAAAGGGTTTGACTAACTTTATTTTTATTATAATTCGGAACTTTTTTAACTAGAATTCGACCAATATTTATTTCAAATTGCATAACCGGCAAAGAATCAACCGTTCTATTTTCACAGGCTATTTCTGTCAGCGTCGGAAGGGTAGCGCAACATTCGGAAATATTAACTATTCGTGACGGCACCGGGCCCTGTTAGCTGGAAAAATGGAACGTGACATTTTAAATTTGGCGCAAAGCTCGCGACATTAATCTGGCGCGTCGTCGCCGCCCTCGCCATGCCGTGCGTGGCCTAATCCGCGCGCTCCCCGAACGACCCGGGAAGATGGAAAAATCTCGAAAGACTCACATCAAATTACCAGCTTTAAAGCGTAGTGAATTCCCCTGGGCTCTAGATGACACACCTTGCCTTTCAGGAAGGCCCCTAAATAACGCGCCGGTGTCCTTCGGGAAGTTTGGAAGGTTCGGGCGCGCACGTGCTTTTGTCATACTTTTGTCGAGTTTTACGTACGACGTGCCGCGCACATCGATTGAGTTCCGAAAACGCGTGCTTATACAACTTTACTAATATTTGTTTTAAAGTTTTTAAGGGAGTACAAAAGTTTGCGCCCTCCTTCGACCCCTGATACAACGGTTCGTACATTTTATATTTGCCAATTTCACAACACAACCTCCTTTTACGTTTCAATGTTATTTTAAGTAGTTTCGCCAAATGTTGGGTTAATGTTAAAGGTTAACGTTGATCCGCGCCGTAATTGGATTACCTCAGATTATTTAAGCGTGGCCATTACACTTAATGACCTTTTTATTTTAGTTCAAAACAAAACTTGTTTTAAGCCTTGTCTATTGATATTATTAACTAGGATTTCGTCGCCAGAATATTACAAAATTTGTTCCTGGACACTTCACTGAGTTATATTTGATATCTGCTCTCCATCACTCAAATGTTGAATAACAGAGATCCTTTTTGAGGATAAATCAGATTTAGGATATTTTAAAGTGTAATATCTATATTTACTGTTTTTTACATTAATATGTTTCTTAATTAATTAATTTGTATGCATGAAAGAAAATGAGATTACCTACTGGTAGATATTCCTATCCTGATATGATCGCTTTGAGAAAACTGCATAACCGTGATAGCTAATTCAAATGCCCAAGGGCGACATAAACTTCAACTATCGACATTTAACACAAGTTTCCTCGATCAAACTAGATCTCAAACAGGTATACCTAATAGTTGTAAAATACCTGGCACTGCACCCCCTAGTTACCTCAAAATCCATAGATACCTAAAACCAAATCAAATTTAAGCACTCTAATTGTTACATTACTAAGTATACTGCCGAACATCATTATTTTGTAATCTTTGGCTATACCTACTGCCGCTTTATAAATTTAAGAGAGACAAAGAAGAACCCGTTAATATTTTAACCCATATTAAAACTGACGCGACGCTAACCCACTTTACTAGCCTACTGCCTTGAGGAAAACGAATTTCAAATGCCAAAGCCAACTTAACTCAATATGAAAGATAACAACGAAACATTTGTTAGTCAGCCGCCTTTGTCTCGCCGCTCGTGAGCTAACTCAAGCTTTTGAATTCCACCGCTTCAGACGTTCGCTGAAAAGACGCACTACACGTTAGGCACGGCGATACCCTCCCGCAAAACTTGCACACTTGCGGCTCACACGGCTTACTTTAACTTATCCTCTGGTTATTAGCCTTCACGCGAACGTGTTCCAAACGCTAATTCAGACAAGACTTAGTTAACACTTGTGCTCTCTTGTTCCAAATAATACCATCCAGCTCAAAATTGGCCTTCTCAAATGAAACCGCTCTAATTTGGTTTAGGATCGCCGATCCTGTAACGTTCCGGACAAAGGTTCATCCATGGTAAAATCGCTGCTGCGTAACATAAAATTCAATTCTGCGCGCGTCGACGATTTCGCAATGAATTCAACAATAATTAGAGTTTGTGCGGGAGAGCGCTCGCGAAGCTTACCGTCGGATGTCACAAATCCTAGCCAAGGGCCGGGGCGTGTAATGCAAATAACTGTGTTTACCTGGCCCCACCCGCCGCACGCTGCCGCGCCAATGTTGCGCGATTCATAATAACGGCTTTTATTTCCGTAACTAGCTGCGACGCTCTCATTTTGTCGGTTAACGCGCATTGTGACACCGAGGCGAAACGAATGCCGCCCCGTAATGGAGTTTTTCGACTCAGCTTTTTTTCGTTCTCGTTACAAAATGGGATTATTATGTAACTAGAATAGCGATGCCATCGCATTCTAAATACCACAGGGGTAATATGTTAGAACTCTCGATCTCGGGTATTACAACTAAACTTTGCACATTTGCGACGAGATATTTGCCTTAAGACTGTTAATTTATTTGGACCCCGAGTCTCAAGTTCCTTAATGAATTAGTATATCTGAGCTTAATATTATGATTATTATTTATCGTCCCATTCATTTTCTGTAACAACGATTCTGTGGGTTGGGTGACGTGCGGATCATGACACCCTCGACTAACGCGTGCAGCCTTGGAGCAGGTAGGGTTGCTAACGATATTCATTTACGTACTAACGAGTAAATTTATTTATAATGATATAATACCTAGTGGTGCCCACGGCATACATAAATAATAACATCTTACGAGCAATAACGGTGACATAATGAATGGTAATTGTATACTCGCATCAGTTATGTTTAAATTAGCTTCATCACATGAATGTACCTATATGTTACGAGTTTAAATTATATGAAAGGGCTAACTTAGTAAGTAATGTGGATTTTCCAAATAAAAGTCGGTGCCTATATTTGTCAATGTCATTACGATACTTTTAAACTCACTGCGAGGACCCATTGAATGCATAGATAAGTAAAGCATGGATCTATCTATAGGCATAGTACAACCCGTATACGAGCTCCAAACTTCAATTTAAAGCGAACTCAGCAAGAAGCCACGTTTAAGGGCTATTGCGAGTTTAACATTGCTATAATTTGCCGGGCATATTGGAAAACTTGTAATTGGCTTAGTTTTATATTCGCGCGGCAGTGTGTGCGGGGAAACTTAAATAATATCATTTAGGACAGGAATTGATGTTAAGCGAAGAAACTCTGTCTTCCAAATGTATTAAAACTGATTTGAAGTTTTTTGTTAAAATCATTAAAAGTAGAATATGCTAAGGAATTTTGTAACCAGCGTCTTATTTGTATTTCACTAATACTCTTCTAATGTAATAAATGTTCTACACCCTTTGGTGTAATGTTTAGTTCGGCATGGATGATCTCACAAGCATCACAGTACGGGCTCTAAAATAAAACAAGTCTCTGAATGTGTAATGCCTGCTATAAAAATGTTAGCTCTCGTGCCGCAGCGCTACCCAAGCGTATTACTTGCTTTAAATTTGTATTGTCCATCCTCCACTCTTGATCCTCTTGCGAGTGAAATTTATAATATAAAATTTCGACGTTCATAGTCGTAAGTTTGGAAGTATCATACCGAAATTTGTTCCGGATAAGTAATCTAACCCAGATTTTCTTTTGTTTTCAGATTTTGATCCGGAGTCATATTATTGTAAAGGAGCTCACTTAAAAGTAAGTAGTTGTTCTCATAAACCTCACGTACTTTAGAAATGTAAATTTGGGTTAAAACAGACCTCAATTCGCCTCCTATAGAACCGATGCTTTTTGTATTTTTGTCCGACTGAAAATTTATTTCTTATTTTAATATCTTGCCGTGTCTGCGTGTCATATTTTTCATGATTACTCTCTTGGCAAAATACCAAGATCTTTTCCGCTTATCTTTCGTAACTTTTGCTCAGCAAAATGGCCCAAGATTCCTCGATTTTGTACAGGTATTTTTTCTTGATAATTTCCAGCTTAACCCATTTACTGCCGCCGTACTCGTTTGAGTACGGCAAGATTTTGTGTCATAACTTTTATATTTCGTAGGTTTATTAGACATTTCTGGCTATATTTAATTTCTAAAAGTTCACTTTATCGAAATATAAGTATTTTGTTAGGGTAGACTTCAAACTCTGCCAAAGTGAGAATAACAAATCAAGAGAACCGAACGACGCCGCAGGTGAGTGTACATTTGTATTATTTATGACACCTAAATGTAATTTCTAACATTTTTTGTGTAATATATCTTTTGTGTATTTAGTGTCTCAAATAACTTTTCACTATTTATCAACAAATTGCAAGTACTAGTACAATTTTTTTTGTAGTAAAGATTGGTGTACTCGCTTGAGTACAGCGGCAACATACATATCAAAATAACCTGTATTTCTGTATTTTCTGTTTCAGTGTACTAACAATGGTTTCCAAACGATTTTCGACTGTAAATAATTATAAGGGGTTAGAAGAGGCTGTCCAAGCAATTTTTGAAGATATGACCTACGATGATGACCTACGATTACGTGATGCCACCTACGATTCAGCCATTATACCACTACCTCCGAGCGTAGTAACGGCTGAGAAAGAAGGATCTGATGAAGATACATACATACATACATATTCTCACGTCTGTATTCCCAAGAGGGGAAGGCAGAGCACATGAATTCAAAAATCCAGTGCCATGTTACATGGTCAAACGTGATATTGCAGTGACAGGTTGCTAGCCCATCGATCGCCCAGAATACACTAACCCTTTCCCAGAGTCGACTCGACGTCTACAACACCCAAGAGAAGAAAGGGGAGGTGCTATTCTAATCGGGCACCACACGGGACTATAGATGAAGATATGGTAACCTATTCATTGCCTCGAGACGTTCCTGGGAATATTGAAGTATTTGTAC
Organism: Adoxophyes honmai; assembly: GCA_005406045.1. Classification (NCBI taxonomy): domain Eukaryota; kingdom Metazoa; phylum Arthropoda; class Insecta; order Lepidoptera; family Tortricidae; genus Adoxophyes; species Adoxophyes honmai. The sequence goes on along the minus strand of BHDV01039963.1, from coordinate 101,664 downwards.
ATAATACTCACTCAAGTGATGACGACAGCAGTGGTGGTGGGTCCTATTTACTTATCTGATTGATATGGGTATAGCAAATGCTTGGCGTTTGCATAATCTCAGCCACACTGATCGCATATAGAGATAGAGAATATCGCATATAGAGAAAGGTGTGCTGCGTTGATTTGGGCACGCGGAGAGAATGAATGAATCCAGGATATGTAAGCAAATTTACAAGGGAACTGTGTTAGGGCAAGTCGGTCGAGGGCGCCCTCGTAGAACGTATATCGACCAGATCGGCGATGTACTAAATAACGCCCAAATTTGGAGTACCCGAAACCTTCGAGCATGTATGACGAGAGTGATGAATGTGAGTGAAGCGAGAAAAGTATGTCAGAATAGATGCGAATGGCACTGTGTTGTCTCTGGCTACCCCTCTGGGAATAAGGCGTGACGGTTATGTATGTACTGATCGCATAGACCAGTTGTTGTTTAGGCGCAATATTTCCAGGTATTATCTGCGCCAAACAACTCAACATAGAAGCCGATCTGACCGACCTTCTTCTTCAACAGTACCAGGACTGGCAAACAGTTCTTTGGTCACTATCCCCAAAAAATGGAAAAGCAATAGAGTGTTTGTCATGCTAGAGTGCGGTGGCAGTGTAAAATTTGCTTGAAAAACCTTGTGTATAGAAAGAAAATGTTTGGAATTTTTTTATCGCTAAGTGGCCGCTGTACTCATGCGAGTACACCCCTCTAAAACTTATTATTATAACGAAACATATCTTTTTATTCTCTTTTATGTTTAAATGTATGACTAATAATTAGAAAATAAACATTTTGAGTTAAAATTACCACTAGTTTTATTTTGGCGCTTAATGGGTTAAGGCTATGGCGTCTGATAGAGTAGATACCATTTATTTTTGCGAGGTTTTGTTTACCGACTGACAAAAAACTGAACGCCAGAAATTTTAGAAGTGTTCTGCCGCTACCACTGCTGCTGAATTCTATATTTATTTAACGATCTGTAATGGTGCTAACTTTTAAATTATCCAAACATTATCCCGTTCGGCGTTCTATTTGTTTTCAATTGTCTGAATGAGCGAAGGTCGTCATGCGGGCTCGCATTGTTTTTGTTGTGCATACATACCGTTGCCCGGCGTAATCTACAATCCCGAGAAACACCGAGCCATTGTCCAGGGCTGCCGAGGCAGGCCGCATTAATAAATGCCAGATTGCCTCTCCACTCGCCGTCAAGCCTACGGGTACATACCTGTGCCACTATTGTACCTCCAATTGGTCTGTTTATATTACAAACTCCGGGTAACTCGCATTCGCACTTACTCAGTTCGATATCACTCCGGACTAAATTGCAGTGTACATAGTGTTCCACTGATGCCACGGCTAAAGCGTGTAAGCTCTATTATGACTATGTTTACTTGAGGTTAAGCTAACTTGGAGTCAAGCTGGATTAACGGTGCTTCGATAAGTTATCCCAGGTACATGGGAGTCAGGTAATCCCTCTAGTGATTAGGATTGTATCCAAAATTTAATCCGAATCACGTTTTTTACGCATTGATATTTAAATGCCCATAATTTTCTTCCTTTGAGATTTGTTCTCGATGTCGACCGCATGCAGTAGCAGCAAACATCGTTGCGTCATAGTGCTGAGGTCATGTTTTCGAACCCGACTGCAGGCGACATCTGCAGACGTCATCCACAGAGTAGGTACACAATCATATTTGTCATGAAGTGTTTTGCCATGTTATACCTTCCGACAGAAGAGTAAGCTTCACGAATGAAATTGCAAGTCAATGTGATATTTTTAAAAATTGTGGAAACGTAAACGCATCGATGTCAGTGACATTACTGATTTGTCGTCGGCCTACGTGACATTGCAATGCTAAAAGAGCGTTTTGTCGTCAATATTGAATATTTCTTAGATTCGCGTGTGGTGTGGTTTCATTTTTAAAATATACACCTTTCCACTTCTTCAGTGGATGTCGTAATAGAAATAGGTTAAGGTGTGCTTTATCCGACAGGCTAGCAACCTTTCATTATAGTACCTCTTGACTTAAAACATAAAAATTCTATATACTAAAAGTGGCTACGGAATGTGAAATAGTCATGGTTATGTCTATATACGAATATGATATGTGTATGTATGTACATCATAGAAATGCCAAGATACCAGTAGTGTCGTCGACTACATGTCGTCTGCTACTACTTCCAGCGGTCGAGATCAAAATCATACTTTTATGCAAGGAGTTTAATAATTTTCAAATTTCAATTATATTAAAGTATTGATATTAGAATAGGTCTGTTTTATGTTTCAACATTCTTTAAGCAATTTGATTTTGAAAATGTATTCGGCAACATAATAATTTGTCTATAACAGATGAAATGGTTGCGGGCGGGAACAACCCCTGCTCGTTTCGGTATTCTTTGGGGTAAAACAGTATCCTATATTTATTATCCACGGGCCGTTAGAGTTTTACGAGCTTTAGAGGTAGTCCGGGTACAAAATTCTATCTTCTAACGCCACAATCCAAAGGTTGTAGTGTACCATTCCCAACTTTGGTATAACTACATTTAAAAGTGAAAATAATCCGCATTATTTGAAGGTGAATCCCAGTGATTTTTAAAATATTAACCATACGATATTATGAATTTTAGCCTCACCGACATGTGAGTAAAATAGACCGAAGTTAGTCATGAACGCATAAAAAATGAAAAATAAAGTACAAAGGGATGTCGTCCTCAAAACTTTATCAATGGACGTTGAAACCTTAAAGCCTCTTACTGTAGTTCATGTCCTCGCTTGGCGGAAAAGTGGAAGGTTGGAAGTAACATGAAGAGAACTTTACTTTCCACTCGGGGTACAGTCGTACTTACCTCGTCTGGGAAAGGATCAAACTGCGGTGCATTCACCGCAATGTTTTATGCAGTTCCGCGGCCGGGGCCTCTGTAAGCGGCTCGGAATCACTTCCACCCCCTGTCAGAGAAACACCGCTTTTCCTTCCTAGACTCGAAGTTAAAAACGGGAGTTCGATTCGGATAGCTTTCACAAATTACTGGCCTGTAATTTATTCAATTCATTAAGTGATACCGGAGACTGGAGTGGTTTAAATTGCATTGCACAATTTCCTGTCTGGTGTCGGGTTAGACTGACACTTCTCCATTTCTTCCTTGGATGTCGTTGGAGGCGACTAAGGAAATAAGTTAAGGTTTTTTTTTTCGCTTTCAGGCCTCTTCCATCGGTTTTTAAACTTACAACTACGGAAGTGGCTACGACGCATGATAGTCGTAGTTTTGTCTATATCATGTTTCGTGTGCTCTGCTTATCCCATTTGGGAACACACGTGTGTTTGTAGGTAGGTACGTCATTCACCATTAGGCTGACTAATTTGCCACTATATATATTTTGATTGCTATAATACCTACCAGGTTTCATACTTAATCACATTCTCGTACGCGATACTATCCTAGGTCGTGCTACGGCGTAGCGCGCCCTACGCCCGAAGTATTCGTAGCAACCTTTTACTCCTATACCAAGAGTGCTTTTTCCTTTTACGATAAATGGACACAAACTAGGCCATTACAAATGTAAGAATAACGTCAGTTAACTAACGATTGACATGCTTGTCAAAAAATATCCCGTACACAGACAGGTAGCGTTGGCTAATCGCACCTAACTTCCTTCATGTCGGTCGTTGTAGTGCCTAGGAAGCTCAAATGAGATTGCGGGTTGACGTGTCATTCCCGGCACGCGGCGCGGGCCGCGGGTACAACCAGCTCTCGCTATTCGAAGCTCATACGCAATGCATGGAAGCATACGGCTGTATGCACACAAAAGCTTCTCTACATCATTGTGTGACAATCTAATATCAGTTAGATCTTCTTGGCATTGTCTTGGGCTCGTTGTTGTGCTAAGCGACACTTGAAGGATATCGTATGCAAGACAGATCTGATGCCTAAAACAAAGACAATCAGTTAGTTCGTACTAATGGAAAAGGTGTGATATTTCTCATTGAACCGATTTGAAGTTCAACAATACTGATTCGTCTAATACTGCGAAAATAACGTAAGTACGTAATGTACTGCTAAAATGCGGGTATTGAGGTGTAACCTAGAGACATCGATGCTGTTACCAGAGGGGAGAAGGGGCTCGTTGTCGATACGAATGTGTATGTAGTTCGAACACTACCTGACATGAGAATTTTCGACTCGACAGAATAAATGAAAACATGCGTTAATAATAAATTAACCTGTCTGTTACGATATATAGCTATTATGTCAGTTGCTATAACGTTATATCAAACGAGGTCAGACAATTTTTGTAAGACGTCGAACCTTTTTGTTCTCACCTTTTTTCCAATTCCATGGGTTGGGTTTAGGGGGCTCAGGCTGAGGTTTATGTCAAGCTTTATCTGCAGTACGTCGTTGATAACTGGTTATATCACCGCTGTAACCTAATTATAGGTAGCTTGTAAGATAACAGGATTGTGCAGTGCACGTTCACCAATGATGTCACATGAATGTCTTTAAGCTTTCAGTAGATATTGTACAGTGCCCGGCATTTGACGTGGCCAGATTTAAAGTTGAGGGGTAAGTTCGCGTATTGCTTCTTCCAGGAAAAAGGCCCACTACTTAAAATCTTGCCAAGTTAGATTTCGGGGACTGTAGTAGGCTAATTATAAGAGTTGCTCGGTACTATTGAAAACAGTTCGCCAACTCTGAGCAAGCAAACATCGGCCGACTGTGCCCTGAACACCTAATAGCAACTGCTGTAGCAGCCCCTAGTCTTTAATTGAATATGCTCTCACATTAGCGGGCTTTACAGTAAGCGAAAGTCAATTTAGTTAAATCGCAATGAACGGCTTTTCGAACGAATAGAGGTCCTTTATCGCGTTTCACGCAAGTTTCCTCGGGCCGCTCTCTACTTACACGATTAATTTGAGTCGATAAATCCGTATTAAAAGCGGGGGCCGGACCCAGCCAACCGCGCCGCTCTCTGTAAGTAGCCGCCATTCCGACCTTTTTGTTCTCGTTCCGCTCTCTTCTCCACACTTCTACCGAACTGTTTATTTATCTATTAACGTTTTTCCCTACACAAAAGTGTGCAACGTTATCAGGGAGGAAATTGGTCGAGTCGTGGTGGTTGATTCGAGCAGTAAGTCGGCGGGCGGCGGTTGGTTGCTGGTACGTCACTAGACGCCGAGACAGACAGGCAGCGCGCGCGGCGCCTCCGAGCCCATTACACGTCTGCCCGATGCGGAACGCTCGATAAACTTGTAAAAACGCCTTCTACCCATTTAATTTTATACCCTCGCTTAAGCGTTGCTATTGGCAGATTTCTTTCTTCTTTTTATAGGCCTCGTCATTAACTGTATCGTGCGTTTATTATTTTGTGCTTGTTTTTAAGCTCAATCTGCTCGTTAAACTCCGCAGTTTTCTTAAATTAAAGCTTTAGTTTACGAATACGTTAGTTATTTATGGTAGTCATACAACACTTGACCTCGACCAAGGGAGTAAACTAGTAACACGGCTACCATGAAGCACTGTCATAAAGATAATAAATAAATAAACCACCGCTACAAAGCACAACCTATTATATTTTTTCTTTCAAATGACCCCAAATGTTTTTATTGGTCATGATACTAATAATGTGATGATTTAGGCACATCTATAATATTAAGTTTCTTACCCTTGTTATCTTTTTCCAAATCTTTCATTGCCTCTCTAGCAAATTTGTTTCTTTTCATTTTCGTTAGTCAACTTTCGAACCGTTTAATGATCCACAATTTATTATCTTGAAGCGCGTAATATTGAATAACGAACAATAAACGTTCGCATTCAAAAGTACACGCCACGTCTTAAAGCGAGGGAAGTAATATTGATACAAAATATTTATGACTTCAAGTGATAAAGTTTATGTTGCGGTAAGAGTTTTATTTCTATCGCGAATTATTTGTATCGTAACTTCGTCAGTGAATTTTGAGTTCATATGTTCATCAACGAAACGTATTCAGGGGCTTTCTGTTTTTTGCTATCTTAGTGTTCATTTTTTCTGTCGTACCTAATACCTACTTACAGTAATATCTACCTACGTTAATAGAATACATATATTTCATCAATCTCCGTTTCCGATGTTTCTGACTGAAAAGTTCGACGTTTACACGTTATACATGTCTACGCCTAAAATTATTTCACAACTTTCCGACACTCGCGAACTTGTAATTAGCTGTATAAAAACTTCAAAAACGCTTCGCCATTTGTCAGAGCACGTACGGAAAGTTGTATGTACAGCGAATTGTGTGATATAATTCGGTGGAAATATTCGTATTTTCCCTTTGGCGAGACGTTATCGCGGGTGGCCCTCTCAACGCCGAGCGGGCGCGGGGCGGGCGCGGGCGCACCCCGCCGGGACTTAATTTGTTGCTCTCCTGGCGCCTCGCATCTCACTTTCAAACGGCGTAACGCGACCTTACCACGCTCCCCTCGCCGATGCCGTGTGTAGTCCTCGTGTTCACTCTCCTCGGAACTACCGAGCACTGTTACAAATGTCGGGTCCACATTACATTTTCATGGAGGTTAAACTTGTTTTTCTTCTTTTGCTACCTTCTGAACGTTCGCCAAAGAGAGTGGTGTGCGTTATCAAGTTTCAACGTCTGTTTTCGTATCAGTTGTCATTATAGGGTTGTTAAATTGCGAGATTCAGCGACGAAACGACCCCAGTGTGCTTCAGCTGAGCTGTAGCATAATTGGAACTTACGGAACATTCTGTGCCAATTTGTTTAGGCATTGTGGAGAGGCATTTGATGCTAACGCAAAGATAGATGCGAGACAAGCTCGCCTTATTGAAAGTTTAATGCGGCGACGATCCGTGTCGCGCTTGGAGCACGACAATCTAATCACAATGCCATAAAGGAGTGCACCGTAAAATATTTATGGGGACCGGAGCAGGCACGGCTCGTACCCGCCGCTACCGCGGGCCACGCTGTCTCGACCAACATTATTAAACTGTTTTTCCGAAGTTGTTAAGTCAGACAAAAGGTTGTTCTATTTCAGTCACCCTGGTTTCTTAAAGTAAAAATTGAAATCGTCGTATAGCGCCATCTATTTACGGCTTAATAATTTCAAAGTAAGAACCGTTTAAGCGAAACGAGGAGGTTGCTGAATATGATTAAATTTTACATAAGAATTCATGAGCCAGGGGCTCAATTAACGAAGTCCGGGGACTGACTTATACACCCTCGTTATACACCCTGCGCAAATTGGCGCCGACCACTGACTGTAACGATAATGACGTCCTGCGAGTGGTATCTACCGTATGTCCGCTAACCTAACCTAACTCATCTCATGGGGAGCTCTAAATGCTGCTTTATAGAACGGAGTTCCGCATTTGGCAGTCACGCAAAACTCGGCGGTTTTTGCGGGACATAAACAACCCGCACACGTGCGCGCAACCGCGTATCGATTGATTTAACTTAAAATGCATAGTTTTCAGGCGTGATGTCGATTAGTTTCCGCCAAATTTTCCGCTGCGGGCGCTTGGCAACCGCACGCTGTGGTGCGCCACAATCACCCGATCAAATTAGTCGGTTTAAGTGAATGATATCAGATCACAACTAATAATAAGTACATATATTTAAAACGCGCTCCAGGTGTTATAGACTTGTCTAAATATATTTTGTTTCCTGTACGCACGCAATGGCATACGTGGTAATTCTCATTATCATGCCAACTTGATCGACTACTGAAAGCTTTTTGAAAGCTCCCAGTGGCACACGATGAAAGGTTCACGCGATGATATAAAGCGGTTCGGTTGTTTCGATAACTATAGAATATTTACTAACAATAGTTGCTGTCTTTTCTCATTACGTCTACACGTGACATTATTACCGACTGGCTATAACTAAATACAAAAAATATGTTATAACAAATACACCTAGTACTTACTTTGTAGGTGAATTTGACAATGAAGCTCGAGTTTCCGAATTCGACTCCTTATTTTTTAGTATAATTTTCCATCGCCATAGAAGGTACAGTTTTGTCCTATTTTGGGACTAGAACAATATTACTATCGAGTATCTCCAAATCTAAATAATTTTTTTTCCGTTATTAAGTAGGTTAGTAGGTGAGGTCTTGGTGCAATAATATTACTTTGTGACTATTGAAAATACGAAGAAATCCTAAAAATCCTTACGGTACGAGTGTTCCTTTTGCTATCGGATATGTGATAAATCACAGAATAATGCGTCCTCCGCGCTTCAAGCCTCGCTCCTAATGTCTTCTTAATGCTGTATGGAGTTGTCACATTGCACATTCTCAACTTTCAGCTGTCCTTTAACTTTGCTCTGGTATGGAAAATAGACTGACACCAAATGCAGTTTAGGTAACACTTATTTCACACTTTGGTCTGACGCAAATTGAGTATAGTTGCGCTCGACCATAAATGCTACAAGTAAATTTGTGTTTTTACTGTAGTTACCTTTTTATTTACAGTCACCATTACCAATGAAGTTTTCTAACTAGGTTAAAATAAGCCGTTGTTATCCATGGCTGTTTTATTCGCGTGTTATAATTGGGATACATGTTTTATAACGTGTAGATACATGTAGTCATCGTATAGAGTGTTATAAAGCAATGTTTAACTTATCTGTAATACTTAAGGTTGTTAGATGCATAGTTAATAATAGTTGTAAATGAAAATGAAGTTCTATACGGCCTGTAAATTTATTAAATTGTGCATCAAACAATAGGATCTTGGATGCTCTACATTAGGGTGGTTCAAAAAAATTTTTTTTCAATTTTTCAACGGGGCACCCCCTAAATATTTTCCAATAACCAAATTATGAAACCATAAAAAAATTCAAGTACCTACGATAACTCTAAGCCGGTGCTCAATGACCCCCAAGATTTTACTATAGTGGGTTTAGCTAGTGAATTGCACATTGCAAGGTGACTCTATAAAATTTTATGTTTTGGTGTTTTTGAATTTCTTACTTGTCAAGCAGTGTAATATTAAAGTATTTTATAGTAAAATACTGTTTAAGTTGCTTAAAAAGTTATTGTAAGGATCACTTAAGGGCTGTTAAATGTAGTGATAAAAATGGCTTCAAATGGTCTCTTTTTATTGGGAGTGCGAGATTTAGACCCTCTTGCAAATTCGAATCAGCTTCCTTCAATGCTTATAAGATTCCATCATCATATTAATGCTTTAAAATCAGTGCGAAAAGCTGCTCAAATAACGGTAGAAGAGCTTTTCGTAGTTCGGAACAAAGCTGTACCGAGTGAAACACTGCCTCGAAAAACTCTAAAAAAATCATTCAAGCTGGTTATTGCTAAAAAAGAACAAATCCATGTTTTTACTGCTCAGCAAAAAAGAGAAAAGGTTTTTTACACAAGATTTTGGTAAATTATTTGACATTTTCTCATTCATAATATTTCCTTATAATTATTAAAAAAAAAATATTAACTATACACTGTGGAAACTTGACAAATTATTTCGAAATTGCGTCAATAATCGACTGCTTAGAAATGTCAGTCGATACGGTTTTTCTATTTACTTCCACAACCTGTAAAAGAATTGTTTTCTTCTTCGTATGTCAGCAGGTTCTTGAATTCGTCGAACAATTTGACTCCTCGTTCAACAGTAGCATTCACTACTTTCAGCTTTGAAACATGCTCTTTTCCTTCGATATAATTTTGATCATTGTTCCATTTTTGCGTTGGTAATGACAAGAATTGCTCTACGTGATGAAAATGTATTTCATTCGCGATCAGAAAGATACATTCAAGCTAACTAAACGAGAGTTGGCTTAGCTGTAGCGAGTTGTAACGTTCGTAGTACATTTATATACAAAAACGTGGACACAAGCTCCTCTTGTAACAGAAACTTCAAACTGTTGAACCTTGATAAATATAGTAATGTCGATTCCGAAATATTCAAGTGAGCCAAACAGGTCCTATAGCGTCACTTGTGGTACCTATCTGATAAATTGGTCGGAGTCGCTTTTTTTACGACATGGTATCGCACAAAGTAAAGAAAAAGGTCGTGAAGGGGATGTCAAAAGTCTGCAGTACTCGATTGGTAAGAGGTAATGCATCCCTTCTGTAAAAATATGTTACTCTTGGTGACTTTGTCACTAACCGTACGCGAAACTTGCTTCAGTCGTTAAATATTGAAGACTCGTTACCCTCACAGAAAATGGAATAATGATCAAAATTATATCAAAGGAAAAGAGCGTGTTTCAAAGCTTGGAAATGATGAATGCTACTGAACGAGGACTCAAATTGTTCTACGACTTCAAGAACCTGCTGATATTATGACGAAGAAGTCAAAAAATTCCTTTACAGGTTGTGGAAACAAATAGAAAAACCGAATTGACTGACATTTTTAAACAGTCGATTTCTGACGCAATTTCGAAATAATTTGTCAAGTTTTCTCAGTGTATACTTATAATTTTCTTTGATAATTAGAAGGAAATATTATTTTAAATTATTTGTGCTTATCAATAAACGTATTTTGATGTCCTAATTCTCTAATGAAGTTTATTTTGTGTATATCTGAAAATGACGAAATATTTGCAATTTTACGAAACTTTAGGCTCGATGAGCACCCCCTATCTCTTATGATAGAGATTTGAAATTTAAGTACGATATTTAAATAAGCAAGTGTAAAAAAAGTAAGGGGTGCCCCGTGAAAAAAACGAAAAATTTTTTTTTTTCATACATTGGTGAACCACCCTACTCTACATCTACATGTCATGCTTATGTATAGTGATAAATGATCACCAATACGAACCCTATAGATCTAGTTGATCTTATTTTTACGACCCGATGAAAAACACATGTTATTATTAACTTGACGTGTCTTTATATGGATATAGCATCATGGCTCTCAAACGGAAGTTCAAATTTGGAGGCGGTTTTTCTTTACCTAAACCGATTTTATTTTTGTTATTCATTGGTAAGTTTGAATTAATTTAATCTGTTTAAAAAGCATTGAAATCTGATACGAAAATACATTTTTCAACGTTCAAGTTAATTAGATAGAATTAATGGCTAATATTCGCAGTATGTAAAGCTCAAAAAGCATAAATCCTACAGCTTAATAATGTAACAAGTTCACTTCATTCTATAAGTGCATAGAGTTTGTCAAGTATGAAAGCTCCATTTGAAGCGAGTTTTTTTGCGCGCTTTGCCGCTCCGGCTCGCCGCGCTCCTTTTGTTCCTCGAACGTGATCTGGCCGAGATGAAGCCCACCGACGTTATTGCTCCGTTCCTCGCTTCAATCGAGTTTGTTTCTACTCGTCACACTTTTGTTCTGTTTTGCGTATTAACATCACTGAAATGATTTTCCGCTTCGCTGTAGACGATTTTCCACCATAGACCAGGAAATACCCGCACCCATTTGTTTTGTCGACGTTAAAGACGTAAGCACATTACATTTTTGAGCCAGTCTCTTCACCGCCATATCTCATGGTTCCATAAGGCTTCGCTTCCAATATAACGCCTCGAGATGACAAACGGCTTGCAGTCAAATGTGACGTAAATATTTCTGAAACAGAATTTTATACCATGAAATGTGATTCTATTTCTCGTATTACAGTGTACTGTTAGGGCCTCAGTGACGAGAAAATCTTCAAATTCTTGCTTTAGGCAAAATAATGCCTTGGAAAGATCGATGTAAACTCACGCTCGCCTCGTACGAAAGAGATTGAAAAGTTTGTCAGAGCTTAGAATTGTTCTTTCTGCGTGCCTGAGCTCAAACAGCCCTAACCAGACCAAACCATAAATTATTGCCGCGGAAAAGTTTTAAAGCTATTATAACTCTGATCCACAGGTATAAATTGTCTAATTCGCCATCCTGGGGAAATTGCAGATAACCGAGATCAAGCTTTTTACTTTTTAACCTTGTCGGTTTTTCATCTTTGTGGTACGTCGTACCTGAGCATGTGAGTATACTCGTATTTATCAAGTGTGAGAATACTCGTACGTTATCGTCTGTTAAAATGTTCAGCTATTGAACACGAATACACCTAGGACAGGCGTGTATTAACATGTCACTAGCAGTGAGCGGCAGCGGATCTGTTAGTAGACGAAGTACGCTGGATGGATGGAGCAGTTATCTGCGTATCGCTTGGCTACGCCCGTTGTGGCCGCCATGTTTATTTTTAGTCTCGCATGTACATTCACTATTGCGATGAAATTTACAGCGATCGGCGCTCGCCCCGCTCGGCGGCGACCGGCGCGGCTCGCCGCTCGCTGGACTCCGATACTGGCGCTCCAAATGACATGCTACCGCTATTTCAAAAATGTCTGCTATTTTACGCGAGACTTCCCGCGCGGTCGATGAGCAATAATTCTTTTGTTGAACGAGTAGGACTTTTATAAGATTACTTTTATTGCTTGTTATAAATTCTTTAAAAATCTGGACGATGTTGCATTCTCAAACATTTATCTAATCGTTAATTATTCTAATTCTAATCTTAAACTTAATAATTGTGGAACTAAAACGAAACCAAGAGCCTAAAAGAACAAACCAAATGTTTGCTACCGGAAAAGGATTGGCCGATTTTTGAGGGTAGCACGCGTGTCGCGCCAGTTAATACCCTTGTTCGTCAAAATACCATTACCCACACTGAGCGGCGGGTCCCCCTGTCAAGCTGAGATTTGGCGTAACTTAGTGACTGATTAGCAATTTCTGTTTGCTGGCGGGTGCGACAGGTGGTCGGGTAGCAGGAGGGGGGAGTCTGACCCGCGGCCTCTTTCCTGATTGATGACCGCGACTTGCTCCGCTCTGACACTTTGACTCGGCATCTTATATCTGCACTGCGATGCTTACATTTCGCTTACAATGTTTTCAACTACGCTTTAAAAGTTATAGTTTCCGTTAAACGAACTTAATGACCAACGTTTGGAAGTAACGCATAAATCCATTTATTATTTAGGGCAACGAATAAGCGGGGCAAATGGACGTTTTAGAGCGTCTTGAAGCGTCTGGTCATACATCTTATGTCAAAGCACAATCAATTGTGTCTAAGGAGCGGTCCCACGCTCCGTGGCCGCGGTCTAATAACCGAGGTCGAGTCAGAGCTCATGCATATTCACGGTTCGACTGGCGGTTCGTCTGTAACGGTCCGGCGACCGGTTGTTTACACTCATTGTTGCATGTGTCCATATGGCCGCGGGGCGCGACAGCTCACCCTGCGCCGGCGCCGCCCGCCAGAGACGCCGCGTGCGCACTCACTGCAATATGCCGTTGAGTCATCAGTGATATTTTCATCACATTGGCGCCACTTCTCTTAGTAACCGGAAGATCAGTAACATACTTGACACTTTCGTTCTTTGTTCTTTGTATGACATAAGGGACGCCAACGGATTTAATGCAGTAGTAAATGCAAAACTACTTACTGCAGAATTACAAGAGTAATTTTATTGCAAAATTTACATTGCGTCGCTTTTTACGGCGGTGCGACAAGTTATCAAGATTATTACAAAGACCGGGTCAGTTCGAATGGCGTTGGCAGACATTTATATTCTAATTAGGTGCCAGCGACAGCGGCCGGCCCATGAGGGTGCATGCGTAATTCAAAAGTACCAAAGTTTTTCATTACTACGAGTATTATGACATTATTTTAATACGAGCAGAGTGTAGGCGACGTTTCCCTTCCTGTCACATTTTTTAAACTTAAATCTAACCACAATGTGGTTTGTTTGATTTTAAGATACTTTTTACAGTCAAGTGAATCAAACCCTGCTTCAAAGACGAGCTTCAGGTCGGTATTCATTTGATTGAAATCTGTTTGCCACACATTTCCGATATCCATTCGTAGCAAAACAATCGGCACCGCGTCAGACAAATCGATTCAGTTACGTCTATTTGTAGATTTATTTGAATTGAACGAAATCGATCTATCCGCAGCCGCTACTTTTTATTTTACAAATTTGATATGCACTTTATGAACAGGTTTTAGTCTATAGTTCAGTTATATTACTTACGGCTACTATTTAACGAGGAGTCTTGATTCACTCCAAAATGTTATGGAAAACGTATTGTTAAAATTGTTTGACGTGTGTAGAAAATTGTACCTAATACGTATAATATGCAACTCGCCACATATTCTCCGCGCGATTTCATCTTGGCGAGCAGTAAAATGAAGATGGTGCAGTAATGCATTTTACATTTTGAAGGATCATTAAACTGCGCATTACACGGCCCGGCCCGTCGAGAGGCAATTAAAAAAGAACTGTTAAGACGAAGCTCGTAAAAATGAAGTCGTGTTCTCAACTGATTAAAAAGTCTTCTCTAATCTTAGCGTACGTTCAATTTTTAATCAAATTTCTTATCACGGCGACCTTTTAGCTTTTTGCTTCGTTTTATCGTTGACCATGGACCTTAAATTGGTAGGTAAAGTAAAATGCAACACGATTATACTGTTACATCCACATCAACTGAATAATATTTCACAACGTGTCATTCGTCTTGACTAAAAGTTTTAACATAGATTCCTCGCCGCGGGCTTGGCTGCTGTCATGATTTATCAATTAACACAGAAACTCCATCGGCATTCAGGTGAATGTCAATTAATGTCAAAGTCTGAAGGACTTCGTCCGCAGAGAGCATGCTCCGGTTATCCAGACCTATTCCGGGAAAATTGATAGATGGTGGTAAATGGCAACTAATAGTATAACCCATTTAGCTGCTAGCTATTTCTTCTGTTTAGCTTGTTAAAATTAAAAAAGTCTTGCTAATTGGGTGGGTCACACGAATATTGCACATGATTGCAAACACGACTTAAACACAAACAACTCAAGTACCTACATAAATAATAAGTGCTAACTCCATTCGCGATAATGGCTTTTGTGATAGCTGAAATATTTTTATTTGTTGTGTTCTAAAAAGTAAATGTAAACTGTGTCTAATTTTAAATTGTCTCGTTAAGTTGATTAGTAGAGTACAGTATGTGCCCCCACTTACCTATCCAGGCAATTCGGTGTTTTGAACGCGCACCACTACTAATACAAAGTTTGTCTAACTATTTTTAGCAAAATCAAAATGAGGTAGTTCATGATATTAATATTTCGCTAAAAATAGTTAGACAAACTTTGTATTAGTAGTGGTGCGCGTTCAAAACACCGAATTGCCTGGATAGGTAAGTGGGGGCACATACTGTACCTAGTTAAGTTATAAATTTATTTTGTGTTGAAATGAAATATCACAAAAGGACAATCATCATAAATCTAATTTGATACAAATCAATGTACACTCGAGAGCTATGTTAAAGGATATTTATCTACCTTTCTTAAATATTATTTCTTAAATTCCTTATACATATACAACCTTTGAACCAAATGATTCTACAAAAGTACATACTTGATAGATATAAAAGCCGTATTCAAATCGGCCTGGACCCAGCTGTCTGTTTTCTGTGTCCAAATATATTCGAACTACCCTAAAGCCTTTGACTATAAATTTAATATATCTCCGCGTCTTACGATTGCAGCGGCATGTCTTTGGAATCTATTCGTTTGCGTACATTATTCGTGTTCGTACAGCCTAACCATCGTAGGGTACAATAAATGTTTTTAAAAGTATAATCCTCAAAAGTTCGGCAAACACTGTTCACAGCCACATTTCATGCTGCGAAACACCTTGTCGGAAAGTCGCGAAATCAACTATTATAACACGACACGATCTGATATGTGTTCAGTTACGAAATAACATTTGCGGTTACAATGATATCGCTTGTACATATTTAGAAACTTGCGCAGGTCGCTGCAGTGCTATTTAATACGCGACCTATTTGCGGTCAGTCCGTCGCCTACAACTCGCTGCTGGTGGCGGCTGATAATCAACCTGTCTCATACTTTTCGCAAAATTTATTGCGCTTGGCGTAATTGCAAGTAATGTTCCTCCATTACCGCTAGTCCCCGTGGCTACGTTCAGCAGATGAACAGACAGTACATCCCGCCGCCTACTTAAAGTTCAAACCCGACAATCTTAATTAACAATTTAATTAGCTATCTTTTATCGTCTCCCCCGTCACGGTTACGGATTTAATTTGTACGTAATTTCATAATGGGACCACACTCCATGGTCGTTACCTATATCAGGGTACGAATCTTGCTGTTGAATATTTTTCATAATTAACCGCAGGTAAGCCCGGGGTTTATTAAAATTTCACATGTTTACATTGGCGTTATTGTTTTAAAGAGTTAACGTACGAATATGGGGTATGTACCTACTATGTATCGTGCTGACCAAGTTTTTGTATTTGCACGATTGTACATTCGGTTTCAATTGTTTACTCGTAGACTGGGATCTTTCTATATTTTTATATTCCTTGTCGAAAATACAATAAGGAGGCCCTCAAGTGCAAGTAAATATTGGACCACTTCTTCATTTCCGAGCTTCCGGCTAACGAGGACGCGTGCGACAAGTCCAATAAGTGGGTCAAGTGATCTAGCCTTTAGTGTGGAATAATACCTTCTATTGTAGAAAAAACCTCTTCGGTTTTTACCAATAAAGGACGTTTTATAAATTAATCTTATTGTTAATAGCAAGGGAAGGCAATGTGAATAAAAATAACGGAAAAACACTTTTGAAATCCAGTGCACAGTTAAATTTGTCACCAAATCAACCGATACAATATTTAGCTCCCTTTAAAGCAGCTTCGTCGACTTAGCAAATCCGTTCACAATCGGATTGACATATAAATACATATCGGAGTCGAGTTTTCGCCTCGCTGACCGGGGTATTGGCGCGCCGGAGGAACAATCACACACGCCCGCCTAATTGAAGTCCAATGTCGTGCAGGCCGCCCACGGTGATTGATACCCGACCGTCGCAGCTTCTAATTCGATTGTGTTATTGTTTAGGACGCGCATCGGCCAACCGACGCCGGACATCGATAATCACATACTTCGGTGCAAAATTTTGGTTCTTTGAAAATTGTGTTTAGATTTGGAGCTGTAATAAATACAGGTCAACCTAAACATCTGGTAGATACAGCAGTTGGTGATCTAGCGGTTGAAAGCAACTAGAAAAAAAACGTAGACCAGGTACAAAAATACGCTTAGCTCACTCTCGCCTACCCTGAAAGCGAATACGCGTATCCCAGTCCGACGGTAGGCAGCTAATTAGTCGCGCCATATTGCCATCAATATCCATTAGTGGCGCCGCACGCGAGGCGCTACTGCGACGATTACACCTTGCTAAGATATGCAGCGAGATCCTGCGATAGCGAACTGGACTATACTTCCGGGAAGTTAAAGCATATAACTTGATGTCCGAGTTGTGTTAGCAGTGGACGCATTCTTTGCCTCAATGCAATCTGTGTGTGGAGCTGGCCGGTTACATCGGCAGACTAGATGCCATCAATGTCATAGTCGTAGCGTTTTTCAGTTCATTCTACAATTTTATCTTTTAAAATTATTGTTACTTCTGGGTATGTTTAAAATTGTATAACTATTTATTAGCAATAATGCATTATTGTTTAAAACTTTCGTTGATAGTATTTGTCGTAATACAATGCAGCGACACGTACGTTACAAAACTGTTGAGGCACGCTTGAACTATACGCGAAGGGTAAGGGTTATTAAAATATCAAACTGTTTGAACGTGCAGCGATCCCAGTTCGGCGTGATCCTATTTAATTCGTAACTTCTTCACCTCGACGGGCGCCGGTGCGTCGCTACGCCTAGAAAGGGTTGCCCGCTGCCCCTAATCTTTGAACTATGACTTGACCGTTATAACGCATTTATAATTTGCTCTTCGATTATTTAGTAGACGGCGTGCCACGCTGAGATACGAATAAATTAGTTTCGTGTTTGGGAACAAAGCCGTCCGAAGTTTGAGTAACGGTCACAGGATCATTGTAAGAGTTAAACTTATTCCACTATCTGTTGAGTGCCACGGAATCTGCTTTATTGTTTAGTTTGCCTAACGGATTGTTTAATTCGGTTTGGAAGTCTGACGAGTGCTTTTCGACTTAATGGACAACAAGTCTGCTTAACATGTACATTGAGACGATTTTATATGCAATTTTTTTGGTGGATGAAATTAATTTGATAAAGTTTGCCAGTGACTAAATCCAACCAGGAGTAAGTATTAGAGTTTATAACGGCTAAATTTCGTAGAATATCAGCTTAATACTTGTGAGTCAGGTCAGGTTGTCTTTGAATTATTTTTTTCTTTGAATAAATAAAGTAGGTCAAAGTTTAAAGTTTATGACCAGCTAAAAAATGGACCCTACGACCAACAACCGAACCCGGTATACTAGCAGGTGTAAACTCCCCTTACTTAACGCAGCTTCCACGCTCATTTACATAGGCAAGGTATCTTATGCACTCTGTCTGCACTCGCTTCTCACTTTATAATTCAAATAATCCACGCGAGCGTACGCCGTATAGTAGGAAATGTGAGAATTTGTAACGGAATTTTTACTGGGCATTTAACCCCAAATTCTCTCAGTATTATCTAAAGGACTAGGCGCTCATTCATGCTAAGTAATTCGAGTCGGGGAACTTTAGTGTCTTAAACGGAAAGAGCACAGTGCAAAATGCTGTGTAATTATAATTTGCATGCTAGTTTTTGCTCTAGGAAACTTTATTTTGTTGTTAAAATATATTTTTCTTTACTTGATGACATTGAAAGGTGTGATTAACCTGCGCTATAGAAACGTGCGGTTTATAAACAGATTGCGTATTCTGGGGCATTGTTCAGCGACGCAAGACCGCGGTTCGCTCCGTGCTAACCACGGCAGCCTTGCCCTAACGGATGTAATCAAATTAGATAGATGTATGACGTCACGCCACCACCATTGCGCTAATTACCAAACGATGCCGCGATCGGAAAATCTTTGCTAATGATCAATACCATAGACCTGCACCCATGTGGGTACACAGAACTTTCAGCTGCAATAATTCTAAATTTAGTTAATTTCGCAAAGTTGAACAACAAACACCTGCAAGGTAGAATTTCCAAAAACATTAAATTATGTCGGATTATTTGCAAAATAAGGGTTGCCTCGCCCCTGCGGGACGTTCACGGTGCAATGATATTTCATTTGCACATTATTTCACATTAACTCGTGCACATTTTATGAGAACAATGTGACCGTTTAAATGGGAATAACGAGACCTAAATTATCCAAGTAGGTATGTGTCAGTTTAGCCGGTCCAAGCCAATCAAAACGCCGGTTCAAATATTTGTCTTGTGGTCTAGGAGGCGCGTAGGCAGACTCCTCGCAAGTAGTGACTTCCTTCTGTGTTACGTCACCCGCCCTGTGATTCACGCATTCTGTTCGGCGGTCCACGGTTTGTTATTCCAACTCAACTATGACCTCGCGACCGGCTGCGGTTCTGCCTCAATTAGCTCCGTCCTTGTAGCTCCATATTAGATATACGAATGACACAATCAGGTACATCTAGAACTGTCTGATGATAAATGATGCCTTGTTTTAAGCTCAACCAGGCTTATCGCCAGTCGATTCGTCACGCTAATCCTTTTAACGAGTTTTTGTCTGTCTCTGAACAAACCACTATTGCACTGTTGTTAAATGGAACTAGTTAAGTTCCGCAGCCATTAAACAAAGCTGATTGCAGCGGAACATGGAACACAAATTCAAGCGCGGAACAATATTACTATTACGTCATTCATAAAGTAAGTGCATTAATGTACGGAGCGAGGGCGACATCTTTGTGTATCCTTGCTGCGAACCGCTGCTCTTGATATGAAAAGCAGTTTTCCGAGAAGTAAATAATAGAGCGACAGTTGCAAAACCTCATACGCTGGTCTTGGAGTTCACGTGCCTCTTCAAGATATCCACAGGAAAAACTTCTCAAAAGTCAAGTTAAGTAGTCATTGGTTTTTTAGTTAAGAGACTGCGTGAATTATTTTTTTACTGCAATTTTTTTAACTCGATCAGATCCAAATAATTTTTCTAGTTATTGAGTACCTATTTGATCGGACGATCACGCTGTTTTTTATTTCTGGTCCATTTTCGTGAATATATATGGATTTCCTTTGATCGAACGCTTGAGCTTTACAACATGAAAGGCTCCAAATAAGAATATAAAACCAATATTTCTTCAAACAAACCCAAAAGCTTTTAATACTGAAAATCACCTCCGGTTACCCCTCAAACCTTAAATCTCACCCAATCGCTAATTTCTTTACCTTCATAATCTCCTTACCGGATTTATCTCGACAAATTCCTTTCGGAGGTGGAAATTCCGCACACAATTCAAGCAACATGATACCCTAAGTAAGTATTCCCAGACGGCTAATGAAACTTCGCAAAGCCAACAAGAGACCGCGCTTATTTAGAGACGGCGATGTCGAGCAGATGACGCCCAAACAAATCTCAATATCTGGCATATGGTATGAATATTTAGAGCGGGAGAACGCAACGAACGCTTCTCCGCACGGTTATAAGACATCGAAAATAGATTGTGCGAACGGGGTTAGACGCACCTGTTTGGCTTTCAGGCTGGTGCGGGGTTGGGGTCGAGGGCGCGGGGCAGGGCGGCAGATTCATTAATAATGGCCCACAATGAGACGCCCTTATTTACGAGCTGCGGCAGCCGAGTCAAACCGCATCGCACACGCGATGCAGCTTATTCCGCAATGGCAACACCATTCCGGGTGCTGTACCTACTTTATTAAAATTCCATTTGCGGAACTATAATGGACACTGCAAATGTGGCATTTCAAAGGAACTGTACATACATACATAATCATCACGCCTGTATTTCCAACTAGGCAGAGCACATCAAACGTCACACAGACAAAACCTCGCTTATTTCATGTTTTGTAGCCACTTTAATCGCCTAAAGCATAACCCAGGAATTTCCTTAGTCGTCACTTATGAAATCCACGGAAGAAATGGAGAGGTGTAAATCTAAATCAGCACCACACGAAGTGCTTCCATGTTCTTATCGAGTATCTTGGAAAAAGCAACCAAAGTTTTCACTTTTTTTTCTAAAATACACGTGGCGACTCTAATTGGAAGAGATTAGCTCTATCACGAATGATACCTAGTTTTTATGATACCTGCCAACTGGTCGTACAATCAGCTTAATTTCCAACCATTGAACGTAATCTTCTGTTTGTTCGTGACGCGAGCGTATAAGGCAAACATGTCGGGTTTTCAGAGCGCATGACAAGTTCAACATACTCTATTAGTCAATCCTGTCTATTGTCACCTCATCTGACGTCGTGTCGGCCCAAAAAAATCTATTGACGTGCTGATGGAAGAAACGGTGTGTATACCCACGGACTGTCATGGATTTGAACGCTTTTAAATTACAAAATAAGAGTAGCTTAAGTTTTCTCGAAATTCCGGGTAAAACATTCATCCCGCTTGCATTCCCATTGGACGTACCTATATTATTTCAAGTCCTACCAACCAACCACCCAGACTTTTTATTTATGCATAGGCTTTGAGCTCATCGTATCCCATCGTCATTTTGGAAATTGCATGTGCCGTCACAATGTCGACACGTCCAGTCTGACAAACTAAAAAAATCTTCAGGTATTATCTATGAGGTCGAAGATCAGTAAAATCATGGCCACTGTATTCGGATGACTCAAGGGGTCATCTTCGTCAGATAATTTTATCTCGTGTTATTCCATTTCTGCTAACTTCCAATTCAGCGCGTTGTTTTTTGTTTTACTTTCGGTTTAAAACTATCCTATTGCAAGTAAAGCTTTTCTTTAAACGTATTTGCTACTTAGTAAGGTAAAACACTTAAAGAAATGGATAAAATGAGCAAAATAGCCATTGGACTAAATGTGTGTACAAACAGTCTGACGAGAGGCGGGATGAGGTAAGCGACCTTAAAAGCCACTTAGCAGCAGTGCGCTCACGGCGCACCTCTCGCTGCGTTTCTTATTACTTAGCGAATAATTCGGGTAATAACTTGCTTCTCGCGCACTTTCAAACTGTGCTCTAAGTATAATATAACGGGGCCGCTGAATGCGTCTAATTAATGGAATTTATACGGCTCTAACCATCGTGCATATTTATAATTAATTACCTTCAGATAAGATTGCATCCGAAATAAAACATTAACTTTCTTTAAATAAAGTAGTGACTCAAGTAATAAGTAGGTAAAAGCTTGATAGATGTAATAGGGAATACCAATACGCCCCAAGTTTTCGCCTTGATATTACAACAGCGGATAACAATGGATGCCAATAGAAGTCAGTCATTTCCGCGCCCACATCAAGGATCCGGAACCCATTTCGGCTCGTGTAACCCGTGGAAAGATGGGCAAAATTTCGATTTGCCGAAATAAGGAAACCAAGGCTGCTCTTTGCAACGCCGCACATTATTTTAACAAAGTACACTACTGACAAAACTGTGGTATGGGAAATAGTAAACACTGTTTGTAAAGAATGCATCTTTAGACATAGATTATGAACTTCATTTAACGTTACGTAGTAATACAATTCCATTGGAGTGTTACATACTGTCGGTCTGTCTTAGATGTATGGCAAAAACGCAATAACTCATGTGATATCTTCGTGCTCCCAACACGGATTAGCCAATTACACCGATGCGCTTCAAGGAAGCTAACTAGTTTCTAAATTCTTCGTATATTTAATTTATCTTAATTGGTGTGTGGATACACGGCGGCAGGCAGTCGACCGAGAATCTGTGCCTCTTTGTTGGCGAAATCGTGTTTAATTTGAAACGTTACCCTCGTGAAATCTTCTAGCTCTAAAACATGCCACGTTTAAGTGATGTAGTAGCATTACAGTTAAACTACAACTTTCTTTCAATATCTACTGTAACCGGAAATCTTGGAAAGACGTGATAATACTGCAAAGCTATCTGAAAAGACTCAGCCACTGATACTTGGAACAAATTGCAGCCGTTCAAAATGGGCGTGGGAGTCGAATTCACGACTCGTAAAAAGATACTTAGCGAAAGGACCTGATTGCTCACACAGATGCTGTACCCTATTCATGCTGTGTTACCCAAGGAAAATAAAATTTTACTTCAATGAATATTGTTCTAATATTCTAATCTCGAATCCAACAACTACCTGAACGATTTTGATTTAAGATCATCAACGGATCTTTTCTTGCTCGTTTGAAACAAAAAATTTATGCGATGGTGTCATAACTTGCAAGAAGGTGCGTTGTATTGCCGACGTGTGGGTGCTTTTTGCTCAAATAGTGATGATCTGAATGATACAGGAAACGCGACGCGTGCGCAGTGAACCGGCGAGGAGATGAGCCGCGTGGGCGCACCCCCGCTGGCTTATTGTTGGACGATGGGCTTAACTTTTAAGATCGCAGACAGTCATGAATGAGAATAATAACGGTTCATTTGCGATCTTCGTGAATCAGGAAGTGGCCCAATTCTTAGTTTATTATAACTTTAACTTCAATGGTCCCTAGATAAATAATTCTGCCAAAAAGTTTCCTATTCCCCCTACAGTATTGAAAGAAAATTGTCTCATTGCCCCGACGGAAACTTTTGATCCGCTTTCAAAACCATTTTGACAATGCCAGCAAAACTTGTTAGACCACTCGGAAAGTCATAAATTTATCGTTTCACGTATCATAACCCACTTGAAATTAAAACTCGCATAACTTTTTTGCTAACCGAGTTTAGTTTTTATGCAAAGTATCTTCAAACGAAGAATTAGCACATACATGATAATTGTTTCTCGCGACAGTATACATGAAGGAGAAGAGAGCTAAGTCTATAACTTTTTATGTTTTTAAAGCAAAATTGTGAGTTTGTGATTTCATTACAAATAAGAATATTTCTGTTTATAATTAATTGTAGTTTAACAGTTATTTTGTTATCCCAGCCGTAGACGGTGGCCTGCACCTTGTCCGGTAACCAGGCAAGGCTTGGTACGGTATACGATTACATGTGTGCTGCGATTGGTAACCGTGTTCTTGTGTAGTCAATGTACTCGTGTGCACTACATACTTGTGCTGAGCCTGTGTGCGTGGACGTTCGGCGTGGGACGGGGCAGTGCATTTTTTGCGGGCATAAGATGAACGACGGTATGAGTTCGTTGAACCTCATTGCGAGCCCGCCGCCGAAATTCGCCATCGGAGCGCATCTTCCAAACTGTGACGCGTGCAATTTATTTCAAAACATTTTCATGTCTTGTCCATATTATCGTTTCGCATTTTATAGTGGTAATAAAAAAATCCACGTTTTGCTTTCAAATGACATAAATACCCGTATTGTATTAAATATCTAAAAGAAAATTTAATTGTCAGGCTCCAACTATCACATTTACAACGTGGTAGGTACGCTTAGGGCGTTGATTAGTTGTTATGGTTAACACTTTTGCCTCGCGTGTCTGCGCGGGCCCCGACGGCACGCATTGCGAGCAGGCGCGACTCCACGACGGAACACCTGTCCCAGTATCATTGCCCACTCATTAGACGTTAAAAAAATCGTTCATACCCGTTCACTAATTAACACTGTTGCTATAGCGTCTTTCATCCGAAAAAAATAAAGTGGTTTAATCAGTGCGACGGAGCCGTGCAACTTTATGGAGCGCATAAGCTCACTAGACGGAGTAAGGCCTGTTCAATTTACTAAGCGGACACACAAAATATTATTATTTTTATGATTTTATTTTCGCTGTTATGTCTTAATTTGGCTAAAAATATTATTAAAACGAAAACAAACAAAATACCATTTAATGAAGAAAAAAAACTCAATTACATCGCTAAAAATTACAGACTTTTATTCGGATACTACGCATAAGTGCTGCACTTCACTTTATGACACTTTTCGACTAGATGTAAACCAGTTTTTTTTTAATTCTGCCAATGATTTTGTTTCACGACCATCCTTTCTTAAGTTCATCTTCACAATAGCCCAGTACCGCTCGATAGGACTGAGCTCCGGACGATTTGGTGGACTGTGTTTTTTTGAGTGAATTCAATGTTTTTTGAATTTAGTACCTCCACTGTCGACCCAACATAGTGGGAAATTACCAAATCAGGCCAAAACAAGGGTGGGATACTGTGTTTCCGATAGACGGCAATTAACCGTTTTTGGATGCATTCTTTTCTGTATATTTCACCGCCAATAGTGCCTGTTGCAAAATAAGAAACACTTTTGAGGCCACAGGAACAGATTGCCTGCCAAATCAGGACTCTCTTCCCGAATTTATCCATTTTAATAGTTCTTCCTCCTCGGGTACAGACTCTCCTACGACGGCATTGTAGTATTGGGGCCCCGGTAATGTACTGCTATCATATTTTACGTAAGTTTCGTCGTCCATTAAAATCCAACGAGATTTATCTTTTAGTAAGATGTTGCACTACTTCCCGCACCGTTTTTTCGATCTAAATTTGCTGTTCTACACTTCTTTTCGGAATTTTATGCTTTTCGTAGGTTCGTATATATATATTTTTTAATATTTTGTACTGTACCTACGCTGACGCCAACTTTCTTGGCAATTTCACGAACGGATAGATAATTTAGCGATTTTAACAGCCGCATTACATTTTCGTCGACTTGAGGATTTTCCGCCCCGCTTCCGTGTCTAGATTTCGGTAAATCTTCGAGAGTATGATGCTCTCCAAATTTTTTAATGATTTGGTACATCGCTGACTTGGAATATTTGTACATTTTTGCTGTTTGTCGCAGTGAATACTGCCCTGTATACCATATTTGCACTATTAATTTGCGATTATCTAAATTAATACGCTCTATCGCGAAAAATAGTTAAAAATGAAAGAACAAATATGTCGCAATTGACGAAGATGGATTTGCTAATATCATTGCTGCCAATAGTATATCATTTGATTACGAATTGTAAGTTTAAAAGACGTTTAAGCGTGTCCGCTTAGTAAATTGAACAGGCCTTAACGTCGGGTTTGCAAACTCTCGCCCGGCGGCCAAATTAATGTGTAATGCATATTCAGGCGGATGCTTTTGTTCACAATGCCTATTATTACAAGTAATTAGTGACTATTAGATTAACGCTTCCGAGATAACGTAGCACATAGATCTGTGTTGCTTTTGGTCAAATGGAATTAATTTGCGAGAGTTTGTACTAAACCTGTGTAAATGTCCGATACATGAGACGTGATTGAACTAGTAGGTATCTCGCATAAGAGTTCCTCGATAGTTTTTTTCTTAAAAACAAATGTGGTTGAAATAAGAAATTGTTGAAAGAGTTGTAGTTACCATGCTAAACTTTGAAGATCATAGATTGATTTAAACTAAAGGCACCTGGGTGTTATGATAGGGCTCAGGTGGATTGGTTAGATATTATGGGTGATCGAGAATAATTTGCCTCGAGATAGAGCCCCGCTCGGTTTAGGTTCAAGATCATTGTCTTGGAACATGAAGCAGATCTGTGTCTGGGTGTCTCGTCTGACTCCTAGTCTCGCATTTGGCAGATCAGTAATAAAAATAAATCACACCCAATAACTAACGTCATAAATATTCCGAGAAATGTTTATTTAGTAGGATGTGGATATTTTTGAAATGGCCTTGTTTCGGACAATGCCGTGCCGCTGCGAACAATAGTTTTGCATTTTATTAAGATCATAGTTTTATGTGATAAAAAATGCCTATTTCAAGTCAAACGACAGCAAAAAGCGTATAAACGAGCTTTTAGATGTCACGGTTGGTGGAGTGCCGGCAAAAACCGGCACACGTTGGATCGTGACTGCCCGGGCCTGCGTGCGCCCGCGGTGTCCGCTTATTGAGACATTTAATTCAACTCTTTAAATACAATTAAAGCCAGTACTTAAACGGCTGAATGCTGCACCGGTCTTGTCATATGACGATGTTGAAGCCTAGAGCAGGTTATGCGAGGACAACCTAACCGTACCTCCACAGAAGTGGCGTTGTGAAGGATCCCAACTTCATCCTATTAGACAAGGAATAAGGATCAGGCTAACAACCAAGATTGCGATAGCATGTCAGTCTCCGCAAACTAGTTTGAAGAGAGGTCTAGAAAGCGATGTAAATAAAGAATAATTAATATAATCTTGCATAATTTTGTGTCGTATCGTTGTTGTTTTCATGTTTTCTTATTCTAAACGGCTGATCGGTGTCCTAGTAACGGATCAGGTTTTAATGTAGTTACAGCAAATCTAAGTAGGTATAGCCGTACCGTGGCTTACGTATTTACTTCCCGCTTAGCCATAGGCTAATGGTATTTTAATGTAACACTTTATGTAATACATTATTATATTCTTTGACTGAGGCATTGAACCCTGACCTTTTTTCATATTTTTAGGACTTACTCGTGGTTTAGAGTTTATTACTAAGCATCAGTAATGTAAGCATCAGTAGGGAAAGCAGTCTTGTCCTCTCAAGTCTCCTTGTCAAATTTTACATACGTATAACATATTACGCCCGTATTCCAAATGTGGTAGGCAGAGCGCCCAAAACGTTTATACAAAAACAAAACCTTGACTATTTCACCCTTTGTAGCTACTTCTACTAAAACAAACTTTACTGCATGCTACAGTAGTTGTATGGAGATATTACACCACCGACTATTTCAATAATTCTTGTGTTCATGTATCGAGCATGTTCGGGCATTGTTTCAAATCTCTTAAGTGTTACTTAAGAGTTGCAAGTTATTGAGACGGCACTTAATGGTATCTTTCGTGAGTTTGATATGGCCTTAGATACTGTAATTGCAATTTCGGAAGTGTCATACGTAATTTCAATAATGTTTTAAAGTGGGATATGGTGTGCAATTGCAAAGTGGTTCACGTAGCGTGTCCTCGGACGGGTCACGCGCCGACCGCAAACCCGTTTCGCAGCGCACTTTCGCCGCTCTCCGTCTGCGCCGGCGCCGATAGCGCTGGCTCGCTTGCACCCCCCCCCGTTCCCTCCGACCATGCCGCCTCACTCACACACAGCTTATCCATTGGCTTGCAACACCGAAATTGCATTACTAAAAATTGCCTTTGTTCTCCGATTTGGAAAGGTAAATTCCTGTTGCGGACTTGAACGGATGTGACAGTCTTTGTATTCCTGACATTATTGTGACGTTCGTAAGTTCCCGTTGGTGACGTCTGGAAAATTAGCATCATTGTGTTATATCGTAGGTGAAAATTATTTCCTGTACCTAGATACGCGCGTAGACTAGCGCGAAATAGACTACCTGTCATTTTCTCACATCTCCAGTTACACAGAGACAGGTATAGTCTGTCTCGCGCCCGACTCGACTCGCGCCTTACCGTGTTTAGTTTTTATAAATGCAGTTTATTTTTTAACGGAAAACAATGCTTACTTGTCACATAAGTAAGTTATCTTCGCAATACATTGACCGGCTAAAGCTCGGCACAATCGACGGGGCGGGCGGAAGTGTGGCAGTGGCGAAAAGCTTCGCAACTGCACGAGGAGAAAGGAAGCGGCGCGGTGTGATAAGGCGGCCGGCAGGCGAGG
>BHDV01039963.1:15380-73225 GCA_005406045.1 Adoxophyes honmai | reverse complement strand
TCCGCTTGCGCTTGTGTGACTCGCGCCGCTCTGTGCACCGCACTCGTGCTCCGATCACGACGCGTGCCGCCCCGCTGTGGCCGCGAACGCGACCTCTACGCTACAGGCGATACGTTTCTCCTAACTTACGTGCAACTTGCTATGTTTTAATAACTTTTGGACATACACACTTCCCTACCCGGCTTGTTTACCCCTTCATCATGTAAGTGTTAACGCTCATTCTATTATAAGCGGCAAGATATCGTCGAATTCGGAACTCGCGTCCAAGTGCATCGTGAAAGTTAGTGAATTAAGCTAGTGCATATTTATAGTGTTATATCCTGTAATCGGTCGTAATTGTGTATTATTCGTGAACGGAGTGACCATAAACGGCAGCAACTTCCGAAATTCGATGGTAATTTTTTCCAAGTGCCGGAGCGAGTGGCGTTTCAGTCGAGTTCAGTTGCAGCGCCGCTGCTAGCCCCTCGCTCCGGTTCGGATGTCGCCATTCGCCGCATGAAAGCTTTCGCCTTGGTCAGCCCCGTTGTGCAAAGCGGACAGCGCGATTCGCTTCCATCAATATTGCTTATAATGTAAAAGTTACTCACAGTGGAACTCTTCCGTAATCCCCAACAAAACTTTCCTTCCTCCTTCGAACTCCTTCAAACATTTCCTATTGCTTTAGAACTGTTTGTGTTGCCTCTACGGCATTGTATTTTCCACCGAAACTGATTTCGTATAAAAATAGAGTCATTGCATCATTTGCAATTTTTTCGTTATGTAAAGATTGTGTCGTTATCAGTAATGAGATTTGACCAGATAGATGTCTGGTCAAATCTGAATCTTTTTGTCACGGATTCTATAAAGTACAGTTATTTTGATACTTTCTTGATTTTTAATTCTTTCTACTAATTTGAAATCTGAAACAGCGTGTAATTATTTGATACCTTATAAAGCTAACTTAGTAATACTTGGATACTTTTTGCTTCCTAAATTCATTAACTAATATATTTGTAAAGTTCGATGAAGTTGCTATTAACTTTACTGTTGAGACTTTGATAACTTTAACTTAGTTCATCCCATTAACTTGACTATCAAAACGTATTTTTACTGTACTCATTTAGATTCAAAATATTATAATAATATACACGATGTGCAATTACAATTACCTACTTCCCTGACATATTTTCCTGTTTCCATTTCCTTAAGCTCCTTTCAGCGTGTAATCGTAAATCCCCAATTCCTCGGAATACATTATAATAAAATTGATGAATCAATTCTTCCAAATCCCGATCTTCATTATTCATCTTCCTAAAAACAGAATTTTGATGCAAATCTCCTTCCATGACGTAACTATTTGCTGCAGATTTTAATGAGTCACTTTACTGACATGATGTCACCTAGGGATGTCGCATAGGCTACGTTTTAAAACTTCCATGTTATTATAATAACACCACGATGTGAAACATGTGCATAGGAAATAATGCTTCAGTAAAATACCATTCGGTAAAAGACTACAATGGCTTGTTTGTTACGTCTCATCGACGAGGGTAACAGCTGGCTTCACTACCTGCTCCGCTACCAACAAACGAAAAATGTCTGTCAATAGAAACCCTGCTGCTTTTAGTATTATTATTTTTGTTTCCGTTAGTAGAACAATCACAACTGTTTTAGGGCCGTGCTATTTTTTGTGTAAGCATACTCATCTAGTGTATTTCAATAGAATTTGAACTGATTCTCTTATTTACACTCAATTGAAATATCAATCTGATCATTTCAATTATACACGTCTAACCCGTTCAGTTTAACAATTATTTCTAAATTTATTTCGCTCATATCTTCCTTATACAAAGTTTCAGTTTCAATGTGGTAGTTAACAGGAATAAAAAAAATAACTTATTTTATTTTTTAGATGTATCTGTGATCCCAACTAACATTTAAAAACCCGCCAAGTTCAAGTCGAACTCGCGCACTAAGTATATCGTATCATTATCAATAAAACATTAGTCGTTATCTAACAAAAACGCAATATCAAAGATCATTACATCGAGAGACAGACTTAACATTGTTGTCCGTCCATTTATCAACACTTGTGTAACACCAACTGCCAAAATAAGTTTGAAATAGAAGAATATTTTTTTGTAATTTACTGTTTTCGGATTTTTTCGTTTACTTATGATTGTTATATGACAAGGCTTGACGCCATTTTTTATGATTCGGGAAGTGCCCTGTAGGTTTTGGTCCCTCTGCAATGTATAAATGACACGTTACCCGCAATATATTTTTATTGTGAAAACTGAGAATTTAGATTTTTCAAGCATTAATGGACCACAAACCTTTATTATCGAATTCACACAGACAGACGGCCAACGAAGTAAGTAAAGTAATGTAAGGGTCCTGTAATCATTCAGAGGTACGAAACCTTTTAAAAGTAAACTGTCTGTTTGCCTCAACCGTTGAACCGATTACAATGAAATTTGGCATGGAGTTAAGAGTCAGTCGCAAGAAAGGGTAAAAGCTAATTTTTGTTCTGGAAAATGTGGGTACACCTAGTTCCCGCGGGATAACACTTAGTGAATTAATTCCACATAGACGGAGTCGTAGACGAAAACTTGTATTTAGTATAGGTCTAATACTTTTTTCTAAATGTTTGTTCTGTCTCATTTAAACATGTTTTAATCATGAAACTTTTGAGATATCAAATGGACTTCTCATTATCGATACATTACAGAACATTGAAAGTTGAAGGGAAGCAACAAAATGACCTTAAAATAACCTTTTATAAAAAAGGAATTCAAATAATATAATTATTACTTATTTAAATAAAACAAATTTAAACATTGTATCACCTATAAAATACTGAACTGAAATAATTAATGTGAGATTGTTGAGCAGTTGCCATCTTTCAACCTATTCCACATATTTTGATGTAGAAATGTAGAGAGAACCCAAATTGTTAACTTTCATTATTTTCTTTCGATTGTCTAAAGAGTTCGCTCTTTAGCGATAAGACCGCCTGTTGTTTTGCCTCGATATGATTTGAAGTCTAAATGATATCACAAAAGTACATACGACGAAAGTACCATAATTCCAGTTTCTGGTCTTAATTACGATTTTGCGTATAATTTTTTTACTTTTTAAATTAACAACCAAATTCGTTAGGAAAATAATATATCAATGGCTCGTATCTTGCTACTGTAATTTCTATTGCTTGTCAAATAAAATCTTCACGCGAAAAGTATTTGTTCTCGAGCACTATGATGTGATTATTAACCTAAAAAATAATCTGTTCAATTTCTATGGCTAATAGACAGCAACGGAATCTATTTTGGTAATTACTTAGATACGCTAGTGCAAAGAAAGTTTACTTCACTTTAGATAAGACGGCTGTCCGCAAAATTAGTAAACGTATAGCCCAACAAAACCAAAATGGCCGTCCTGATAAGCCCGTCGCTATCGGAATTAATTATCTTATCTGGGTGAAAATTAAACGGATGTGACACACAGCCCAAGTTCCAGATTATACGGCCAAATTAATCATTGATAAGACTGTTGGCGGCTTCAGACCTTGGCTGACGACGGACTTAAGTTTAAGATCGGGATTTACTTCTTTTAATAGAACCCTTGAATCATTTAAAGCGCTAAAGCTCTCGACACCATATTACAGTACCTAAGGGGTTGTTGCGCCGTGCAGTGCCAAGTCAACATTGTGTGCGCGGAAACTGGCGCAGCACTGTTAAAATTGCCAACATTTTGCACCAGCAGAACATTTAGTGTTGTATTTTTGTATGTTTTGTTGATGCGATCAGTTTAATGCCGGCGTGCCGCGCGAGCCGCCTCGGGCCGGCGCACCGCGTTCGATAAGGCGTGCACATTAACGGGCTCACTGCAGCGATAGCGTCCGAATCGTGTAATTTGCGCCTCGTAAATTTAAGCCGTCGCAAATTTTTCGCCTCTCTCGCTAATTACCAGTCCGCCGTCGTCCTCCGGGACTGCTAAATGTGCCTCGCACACGTCCCGAATGTGGGAACAGTTCCACTGTACATAGTTGGGATCTACTGTTTTGCTCTGTTCGTTAAACAATGGCCTTTGTTTTGGCTACCGGGACTGACCTACGTGCGCAACTAATCATTTGGTCGCAGTTGCACATATGTAATTTGCTCATCGTTAAGTCAGACTGCCTAGTTGGGTGAATATTTATTTTTTCTTCAAATAGTTAGATAATTTTAATTGTTTGCAGAGCTGCCAACGATAAAATATATGTATATAACAAAAAAAACACTCGTGTGCATAGCTAATATCTACTTTCGAACCTATTCGCTTATCTGAGTATTAATTAGGTCGTACGATAAAAATAGTAACAATGTTTAAGTTAGTTAAATTAGCACTTATTTATCCCACGTTGTGAGTCAACCATAACGCGTGGTCAGTGCACATAGAGCCGCGTTCAGAATAACAATCGATGACATCATTTGAGTCTGCCGAACGCCTCACGCAAAATCTAACATCTGCCACACAATCGTCCACCGTCTTCGTATGATTTATGTCCTACATTGCTTTAACCGGCGCTATCTAAGTAAAATATGTCCCTGAGCGCTCGCCATAACATGTGTGGCGCGAATCCGTGTTAAAATTTGATTTACCGTGAAGACAATGTTGCACCTTCAACTACACAATACACATGTTAACTTGTGTTTCGATTGCTTAATCGTTTGTTTATTTAAGCGTTAACCAACTCAATCGTCAAACCGGGATTGTTATGAATTTACACAAATGACAGTTAAGCTTAAAATATTGAATAGATTTTAAGTTCAACTTTTCAGGCATTGGTAGTCGAAGTTTTGTAAGCTGATCACTTTCCTCACAAGAGCATTGTATATGTAGCGATTAAGCCAGCCGCTTTGAAAAAAAGAAATAACGAGAAAACGCATTAAAATAAGCACCATTTTACTTAAAGCACAGGGTTCAAATTCAAAAGCTTGCAATTATGACATCAAATATATTACATTACCTAAGTGTTTTGCAATATCAACCTAGTGACTGGGAAAAACAGTAGTTATTTGTATGCATTGTAATTTGGCATATCGTCGTCGATGTAGCGCTTCCATGACCAAAGGAATATTGTAGGAAAGTCCTATTGTCAGTAAAATTATTTTTTATTGCGTTGCAAGATTTTCAGTTGAAGTAATGGGACTCTCACTTATTAGATTATAAAAAAAATGCAGTCGTATTTAAATGATATAATCGAAAATAAGTTGCAAAAAACGTATACAGATAATATTATTACCATTTTCTCTCAACTACGTCAGTGACTCCGAAACGTGAAATAGTCACAGTTTTATCTATGTGACGTTTCGGGTGAGTACCCGAAACGTCACGCTTTGTGTGCTCTGCCTACACCATTTGGGAATATAAAAGTGATTGTATGTTGTTTATAATAAAAAAATAGTATTTCAAGACAAGGAAGTTACTATTTGAAAATAACATTGTAATTGTTTATAATAATGTAAAGAAGATTTTGAATGCGACCAAAGTCACAGCCCTGTTTTCCCACGAGTATTTCATTCAAAAACGGGACTAATATTTTTCAAATCGTCTTAGATCTTTTTACAATAGTTACAAACACAACAAAAAATTATAATCGAAATAGGTTGCCGTCGTAAGAGTATGTTCGCACATACTTTACGTAACTCACATTTATTAAAAAGAAGATTAACGTAGGTACTTAAATGACAGATAAATATATTCCCAGTTACTTATATTTTTAACACGAAAAGGTTTCGAGCTGGTACGTTGAGATTTATTTTAAAATAGTTTGGTAATACACACAAAAACTAAACTCATCCACAGTCGCACGATTAGTAATTTAAATTGTTATTGCATTCGCCGACGTCTTGAGTATTGTTGTTGATGAAGCATGTCGAGAACACGGCGCTGCTTTTTGCTTCGGCCACGTCTGCGCTGCAGCCGAGCGAGACACCGTCCAAGGTCGCTTCATGCTCATTTCTGCCCTGCTTTCCGCCTGTCTGCTCATTGTACCTCGACCTTGCTGGTTATTAAGTTTTTATCGTTCCTGCGCTCAACTCACCGCTCTATAGTCCACTTGATTACTACCGTCTCCGTCATGATAGGCTTCGACAAATACAACAATAGAAAACATGCCGTGACCCCCATTACTTTTAGCACACCTCGACAATTTGGCAATTTAAGTACCATTTTGTAGATCATGTGACCATCCATCCAAGACAAATTGCTCGAGATTGACTGTGTTCGAAATTTAAGGCAATCCATTTGCAAAAGCAAACTTTTGTCTTATCAATGAAGGTTGCCAAAGAGCAAAGGTTCAAACCACACTATAACAACAGACACGCGCGTGGCCAGCCTTACCCTCATTTCATTCCATTGTCCGCCTCAATGCGTTCGAATATTATAACAAAGCCTTCGATTGCACAGGCATTCACTTTTTAATCGTTACCATTTGAAATACCTGACCAGAATGTTAATTTAGGTAATAATGATTATTTTAGAACTACGAAAATCGAGGTTAGTTCACTTAAAACATGTTGATGTCACACTATTCTTGTACATTATTGTCTTAGTGCCGAATTCATGTATTCGTTACAAAATATTTTTGAAAGGTAACAGCCTCAAGTGAACTTAAAAAGCGAAAGGTGCGGTTGAGTGCCGTGACTGTAAGGTAAATGTAATATTGGGAAGAGCTACATCTCAAAGGTAATATCGCAGCGCAGTGTTTTTACTGATTGGCTTAAATCTCTCTTGTCCTGGGCTGCTCAACTCGTATTCCTTATTGTCTTGATAGCTTAGTGGTAAGAGCGCCCCCCGATTCGGTGGGAGGTCCAGGTTCGAGTCCCGGTCAAGACCATGGATACGAAGGAGCCAACCAGGTCGTCAATATTCCTGTAATTTACTGACGAAACTCCTTCCGCACCTTTCTTAAGATGCTTTTCTTTTACTATCCTCTAGTAATAAATTTCTCGAGTGTAACGTGATCGAATCGGCGATCTTACAAAGACCCCTGCCGACTGTTTTTTCTCCCCCGCCCCACCCTCGCCCAACCGCTCTCACGAGATTCTTATTTAGATTCGCTTCCGTCTGATTGCTCTTGGTAATCTTTTCACTGGGTTATTGAATGTCTTCCCCGTGAGCGTCGAGCACCGTAGGAACCTCCCAACCGTCGGCGCCGCCGTGAATGGAATCAGACGCCGATTTCCTTTGAAGCCACCATTCTCAATTTCTTGTTTAATGCACAAAATAAAACGATATCCATTTGCTTTGTGCTCCCGTAGTTATGCGTGCGCTTCGGTGGGAAAACATTTCCGAAACTCATTTGCCTTACGGTCAAATGATGCTTGCGCGTGTAGACATTTGATTCCTTTGCGGTTAGGGTAACCGTAAACAAAAATGCATTCAGTATAGTTTTGTTTAGTGCCAATTTAGTTATTCTTTGTTGTGAATAATCATAGTTTCTTCATGCCTTTTAAATTACTTGCTGATTCCGACGACTCTTGTAAAAATATCGCAGTTATCGTGGACTCAACGAACACTGTCTAAGATGGGCTTTATGAGGGCATTGATATAATACTAACGAAAACCAACCTAGCCGAAGAACTTTTTGCCTGCCTATTCAAATACGGAGTTTGCGTAATGATTAGCTTTTATAGTTCTCTTGTTAAGGTGGTTTACTTGCTAAACTGAAATTAATGGCTGGATTTTTCGAGGAAAGATCTACTCGTGTTATATTTTTAAGTGTATGTTTAGTTTTTTAAGATTCTCGAGTTTCAATACAAAGATGTAACAAAAAGCTTTCCAGAGCACTATGAAATTGCGGCGAGTCAACTAGTCACTTTATTAAATAAAACAATACAATAAATCCTGCCAAACTGTTCTTTTAAAAGCTGAATATGAAAATGTCACATGAGATTATGAACTTAAATAAACATTTGTGTTGTTTTCTACTCAGATCACTGACGTCTGAGTGGACGAGCGCGCACGGCAAGATAAAAACACCGTTTGCATTCACGTCGAAAATAAAATTTGAAGATTTATGCACGGTGGAGAGCGCGACGTTGCGTTGCCGCACACTGTGCTATTTTCGACCGGGTTATGCTTTAAATAGCGCATTACGATAGGATTTGGTTTCACGAGTTTTTCCCTGTTCGCGGCCCCACGTTTCAAACGGCATCGCCCACACTAAGAATTTTTCCGCGAGATGATTCGGCTTATGCCTCTGACACATATTGGCGTTTGTCTAGCATTATTTACAACTTTCAGTGTTGAAGAAGCCAACATGAAAAACGTAACGTATTCTAACAAAAAAGATTTATCACATAGTGATTATTTCGTTTGGCTGGCATTTACTGTGATCGAGACAGCGAACGTAACCTGATGATGTTACGCGGTCAGCGGCGCCGCCCAGCGCTCTAAACTCATTCACCTGACACCACCACTCCCTAAATTAAACACTAGCCGAACTTCCATTTCCTAATTAGTCTACAAATACATGCGTACAGAAAAAACTAGATATCACCCAATTTTCTAATTAGGATTGTGTCATCTAGGTGTTTTATAAAGTAGATGACACTAGCCTGCAGTATGATACCATCATTTAAATGTGCTATTGTGCCTTTCATACATCCTATTTCATGCAATATTAAAGTTTATGACGACGCAGCACACGGTGGCGACATTCTTCAGCACAAGGTATCTGTCTGTACAGCTATAGCATCTTATTTTGAAACTAAGATAACCGCTAATTTTCTTTTCGCAACTTCCGTACTTTACGTACCAAGCTAGCAAATAACATTAGGGGAGAAAAATGACATGAAGTCTTTTATTTGCTGCTCTACTGCTACTAGCGAATAACATTAGCGTCAACCGTCAAATTAGACGTGAACGTTGCCTTCTGTCTATTGTGCAGAGCGAGCGCGGGCCTTAGAGCGGTGTCCGCGCCGCCGCACGCGCTTGCTAACCCGTAGCCGCTTGAGCTTGAGAGTAACCAGTGTGTTTTGTTGTTCGCAGAGTTGAGCCCCGCACCGCACCGTCTTGCTCGCTGACCGCCGAGCCGCTAATCTCGCTTTTTTCGCGCCTCACCGTCGCCTGCCAGCCCGCCCCGGCCGCCGCAATGCTCGCACACCAAGCACCGCTCGCCCTCTACTAAACTCAACCGTCAACATCGATACGAACGCGTGTGATAATAATTTAATACTCGCCTAAATAAGCTTGCAACTTCGGTGTCTTTATTCTAACTTTAATTGTAAGATTAATCATTATTGTAACGCATCGCAACGCAACGCAAACAGTCGAAACCAGTTGTCGCGTCTGCGCGGCATCCGCGTGAACGTACGCGTGTGAAGTAGTGTGTGGTTGTGAGGGTGTGCGGGTGCCGACCAGAGGCAGAAGACAGCTACTAGGAAGTGTAAGGAGTGAATGCTCAGAGCGCCAGTGCGCGCTCGCCCCCCGCGGCCTATGCCCCGCAGTTGTCCCACGTAACTGCTTGCGCGACCCCCGCATCCTACTTCAGTGGCAGATATGGCCACCATGGTGAACATGAATAGCCTTCTGAACGGCAAGGACTCACGCTGGCTGCAGCTTGAAGTGTGTCGCGAGTTCCAACGGAATAAGTGCTCGCGACCGGACACCGAGTGCAAGTTCGCTCATCCCCCAGCGACCGTCGAGGTGCAAAATGGCCGGGTCACCGCCTGTTACGACAGTATCAAGGTAAGATTCTACTTTCAATTACCAGCTTTTTTGATTATTTTAGGTTAACGGATACTAGTTGAACAAGGAACAGCCCTGTCTTCGAGACATTTCGCCGATCGGCGCTGACCTCGATCCCAAGGCTAGCTAGGAATGACGTCACCCGCGACGCCGCCACCGCGTTTCCGAGACTGCCATTGTATGAGAATTGGCACCATAACACTGAGCAGGACGATGACTTGATGCGGCGCTTCTACTTTTTGTTACACTTAATCGAGCCAAATACAAGCCAATTTAGGTATCTCTGAGTTTTGTTTTGCTTGGCTACAAGGCCGCGCAAAATTTTCCGATCAATCAATTTTCCTTTTAACATAATGGTGACTAATCATCGAGGCTTATTGAAAGATATTTAAATTCGTCGAGCCTAAATAATCAATGTATAAAATTTATAATTTTGGTAAGAATATTACATAACAGCTGCAAATAATATATTTTATCGTGTGGTATACTGAAGCGTTAAGCGATATGCCGTTATCAGCTCAGTGAAGTGACGTGATAGCGCGTTTTCGGGCAAATGGTTGCGATAAAAATTTAAATTGACAAACAAACACGCACCTCGACTGCAGCGCCCGAAGCGTCGTGCCCCGCCGCGATAATGTCAACTCGACGGAGATTGCACATGGCAGGACAACAGCGTATTCATATGATTTAGCACAAACGCCGATGTATTATTATTACGCATTTGCATTCAAGGGTTGTCTTCCGTGAAGTTTACTTAGGAGCTTAGAATTTAAAAAGACAGTCATTCGGAAACTGTATTATCCACTTATTTGAATTTCTTCTCAAGAGAATAATACGACAAATCATTTCCCAAAGAAAGAAATTGAGATAAATAAAAGGCACTTTCTCATGTCTTAATATTTTCCTTCATATTTTCCTTTGATGCTCGGCTGAATAACGCGATCAAGAGATAAACGCACTGGGTACGGGGTCGGGTTCGCTCGCTCTGCAGACGCTCTCAGACAGTCTCCTAAGGCGCTCGATCGCTATACATATGCTTTCCAGCCGGCCCTCGCCGTGCCTGCCCGCGGACCGCCGCGACGACGCGCCGCCGGCGCGCCCGCCTTTACGATGACACACCAGTCATACTTCATTTTATTTTTAACACCTCCCACATTTTAAGTCACAGTTTCATATTGAAGTTGGCAAAAAAATTAAAATTCAACGATGTCACTATACAAACTGAGCCAACGAAACTCCTGGATCAGACTGCTTTTCCTTTAACGAGTCAAATGAATCCTATCAGCTCAATTTGGACGTGTGTGAGGGTCGGGCTGCAATTCGCTTAAAGCCCGGCATCGCGTTTAGTCCGAGACACTAAACAATGGCCGGGCGGTGTTCATTGTGCGGGCTTTGTGCATCGTGGTATCGCACCATCGGCGCATTCCACACAATGCCGCCGTCGACCATCCTCACGACACCGCCGACAGCTTATCTCGTCTTGCCCTGGACCCCCTTTAAACCGTTCATATAAAACATCTTGCACATTAAGTTTCCAAACGCACTGTAAATTTGTTCGAAAATTGTCATGGAATTTTAAAACGAGAATGCTACAATAAAGTGCACTAAAGCTACAGTCGACTGCCGCCTAGAATCTGCCTGCGATAAAACCGCACACGAGCGGTGGCTCAGGAAAACTTTAAATAATCCCCCAGAGAATGTGAAATAGTGCAGCGCACGTCGCTCCAGCACTAATCTGCTCGATAAAAAGCGTCGCGGCGGAGGACGCTGCTTATATTGTTGACGGGCGATGGAGCGTCCAGATATTTAAACTGAGAAGACGAAAAAGCAAACAAGTGCTTTGTCCGACGCAGTCCGCTTTCTTTGCGTTACCCGACGTCCCCCGATTGAAAATAAAACTCAGTTCCATCTATGTAGTGGAGATTTCATTAGCTGGACCGCATTGTTCCGTCGTGGATATTGTCTAGCTCTAATCCGTGGATGTAGTATGATGCCTATTCCTGCTGTTGTCATTGTTGTACATTTATGCTGTAGGTCAGTAGGTCCTCCTTTCGTAGTCGAATGCGAACTTTTCTGACGCTATCACAGATACTGCAACTTCTCCGAAAGTTGTCACCGACGAACGTAATCGAGGGCTGATCAAACAACCCCAAGCCGCGCCCGCGCCTCCGCGTGAAGCGTCTCCCGTGATTAAGCCTTCAATTACGCGATATGACGAGGGGGTCATATTTGATTAGGCTACGTGTTGTGTTGATTAAACCGAGCTCATTGCCTTATTCACTTAACCTCACCCACACGCGTAATATCTACCTGCGAAGACTGAACGATTTGTCGCAGACTCGAGACCGGATTTCTTTGATCTCCGGCAGTCGAGTTCCCATTGACATTAAAGTGGCCCTGACTTATTGATATAACCTTTTTGCTAAATCTGTCAAAAAGAGTTATAGTTAATGCCTGTTAGAGGTAAAGGACATTATATATTTTAAATATATCAATAATTCCTTAGCTCATTATTATTAAATTTATACCGGTACGTGGTCTGTGCTAATATGATTATGAAATAAACAATATTGTTAATAACCTAGCGAAATATTTAAATTTACGTAAATAAATTATCACGTGCACTTCTATTTATGAATTCAGATAATAGGGAATGGATGATTTTTTTAGATATGCTTGATTATTTTTCTAATGATAGGAATAACCTTCCTTAATCACGGGACAAAGTATTAGATTTTTCCGATGCGCGATGTATTTTATAAAAATAAAAACATTTTACCCGGTCCCGATTTGAACTACTCACGCCTGATAAGATATATTTCACAAGTCCGGTTCTTTAAAAAAAAAACAGCTACTTTTATCTGTGGTACACAATGACGTTTGAAACTGACAGTGATGGATATGAAATGCCCCCCATTCATGATAGCTCCGAAACGTGGGCCAGACCCACATCCAAACGGAGCGACGCCGGTAGTTTTAGGACAACTGGATTTATACTTAATACTATAAAATATAATAATATTATAAAATTAAATGACGTTCTGTTTAATTTGACATAAAAAAAATGTTTGCATATTTTCTAGCATTATTTTACGACAATTAACATATTTTAGGCTTAATTTTAGCATTGCGTTGGCAATACTGTTGAGAACTGAAGAGCCGGAGCGACGCCAGTCAATAGGCAAATCCAGTACTACCGGCGTCGCTGCATTTGGATGTGGGTCTCGCCCACGTCCCGGAGCTATCGTGAATGGGGTGAATATCCGTCAATGTCATTCGGAATGACATTGTGGATGTACCACAGAT
This sequence comes from Adoxophyes honmai, assembly GCA_005406045.1. Lineage (NCBI taxonomy): Eukaryota > Metazoa > Arthropoda > Insecta > Lepidoptera > Tortricidae > Adoxophyes > Adoxophyes honmai. The sequence goes on along the minus strand of BHDV01039963.1, from coordinate 60,202 downwards.
ACAAACAGCTGTTTTTTTTTTTTAAAGAACCGGACTTGTGAAATATATCTTATCAGGCGTGTGTAGTTCAAATCGGAACCGGGTAAAATGTTTTTATTTTTATAAAATACATCGCGCATCGGAAAAATCTAATACTTTGTCCCGTGATTAAGGAAGGTTATTCCTATCATTAGAAAAATAATCAAGCATATCTAAAAAAATCATCCATTCCCTATTTAGCCAGTGTTCGCTCTTTTATAAACTTAATTGTAATATTTGCAATGTTTCCGTTTTCCAAAAGTTAGCATCGCGTGCTTGCCTGCTAAGGTTGCGTGTGTGTGCTTGCTTAAATCAAATTAGTTTTATTCACGGTCAATTTAATTACTGAAATAAAAAGAGAATTACTTATTTGATGGAATTACTTTCACTGTAGGTATAGATGACATTATTTCCGTGGTATAGCATAGAATCATAGAGACATAAATAATTGTATATTAATAAAAGTAGACGTTTACTTACTCCAGACAATGACAATAAATCAGAATGATTATCTATTGTTTGGTGTGATAGCTATTGGCAGTGGGCTGTTAGGCGTAGTAACTTGGTCAAGCAGAGTAAATCGCAAACATTGTATGTAAAGGGCAGATAAAGACAGTGAAAGTAAGGTGTGGGAGTGCGACTTGGTTGCAAAGTGTGCGCGCGCGTCGTGGGCAGTGATGGATGCACCGCGCCGCCGGCGCCGGCCCGCCGACTACTCAAAATAGGCTCGACTCGTCCGCCCACTCATTCGCTTTCGTCGCTTTGCGAATATACTGTTTACCTTACTTATCGCGCGAGCCAACCAAACCAACTTCTAATTTCCGCAACCAGATAAATTCCACGCTTGTTTGCTGACTGACTATCGGGATAAGTTTACGTAAATATTGACAGCCATCCAATTTTTCCTATCAAGAATACCGCTTTTTCTAGTCTCGTATCAAACATAAAACTCTTCTATCAAATCTATTATCATTCTAAAGCTTGCTTTTCGATTTATGATTCCATATTCATAAATATTTTCGGCGAAAGATGGCCTTGCCGGCGTCGCAATCACTGTTTATTTTATGACTTCTCAGAATTATAGCTCACTGCTTCTAGCGTTTACTTATTTATACATATATGAACGCTGGTGGTGGCTCCACTCAACTATGAGTGCATGGTTTTCCTTAAGTGTTATCAGTTTTGGTTAAGTTACCTACACTTACAAGTTGCATTTTCCTCGAACGCTGGAAGTAGTCTTAAGGAAAATATCATAATAATTAAATGAACGGAAGTTGTTGGAATACTTTGACACTGCAATGAACCCCAGAACAAACACAAATCGTTCAACTCACAAATGATCAAAACTGCTGCAACTGCAAGCAAATCGAGAGCAAAAGCTATCGCTTTAGTCCCCTTGAGGGGTTTTGAAAACCAGTCCGCCAAGTGTTCCGTTGCAGAACATTCGGAGCATTTAAAAGCTGCCAGTAATCTCGACTCGCGCGCTTTGTTCGCCTTGCCGGAGTTGTTTCACAGGTTGTGAACTTTGCGGGCCACCGCGCGCTTTAAAGCTACTCTCGCCGATTGATGACTCCCTCTTACAATGTTGTTCGGCGGCGTCAAATTTGATGCCAGCGCTCCAGCCGAACCTCATCTTTGACGTGTACTTTCGCAAACGCCGGTCTGTACTTAGCTGCCCTTTGATCGTCGGCTCATCATGCCTTTACGTGTCTGCGAAGTTTTTAGGGCTCGATCTGTCAATAATAATACCTCATAGACTACTTTATTTGGACTAGTTGATGGGCGTAAAATACTCGTTTTACAACTTTGATTGGCAAACAAAACCGTTATCCCAAAGTTCGACCCTAAATAAAGCATAAAATATCAGCAGAACAACAATAAAATAAATTTACACCGTCTCTTCCAAATCGGTTGTTCATTTCATTGCATAATTTTTAGTTTTTGTTTGGTTAAACTTAATTATTGAGGGTGAACTATCAAACGAGACTTGCCGAGGTCGTCTAGTAGACGATTACGTCGCAGGTGGGTAAGTAGACGAGGGCGAGACGGCCGGCGGCCGGCGAGTTCAGTTCGAATAACAAGCTCATTAAGTTCGTATGTGGTACATCAGCGAGATTTATGTTTAGTCGGCATTTAGTCAGTCGCACTGGCAGAAGTACACGTCGATCTAAACAGATTTCAATTAGTGCTTGGAACGTTTCGTTTTGATTTTAGACCAGATTCAGGTAACGTGAGGAACCCAGTGCCTGACGCTGCAACAATAACTGACATTCCAATGCAGCGCTAGATAAATAAATGGTTCCTGAAAATCATAAATAAATATTCAAATTAATATCGTTAATTTATGTTAACGGTTTAAGTTCGTCTTATTTTCATCGACCTTATTTAAATCCGGTCGATTGCATGCCGGGCTGTTTCGCTAGCGAACGAACGTTCATTAACTTTGAGCAGCGCCATGGGCACACTCGTCTATCGTTTGCATTACTTTTAAAAATCACTTCAACTCTGACCTGAATTGAACGCCAGCCTGCCTCAAGTAATTGCCGCATAAATATCGGCAGCGAATGCATTGTCTGCTGTTTGGTTTGTTATTCGACTTTTAATTTTTATATTCATATCATAACTAACCACCATAAAATAAGATGTCACAACTATTATTTCGCAGATAATGCCTTTTATACGTCTATTGTCACCACTCATACAAGTCACTAATTTAGAAAATAACGTCTATTCATTCTTGTATCTTACGTAAACACGTAATGAAATTGTTATAAGTTCTCAACTTTTACATAACACGAAACGGGGTGTCTCGCTTCGTGTGATCTCAGATTTCGCTTCCATTCTAAATCTAAAATTGCACTTCAACCGCTGTTGCAATTTTACCACGTCATCGTACACAATATTTCACCACGTCCTACGTAATAGTTAGCGTCGTCCTGTAAATTACGCTTGGACCGTCTTTCGACTGTTGTTTGCCGACTGGATGCACTTATGCAGTGGTATTTGTGGGTTGCCAGTGTTAAGCCCGAGTACACAGTCGCCAGTGTTGAATGTTGCTACGTAGGTGAGAATGGCCATCTCAACATTCCTATGTGGAACACGACCGCGCTGAAATATCAGTACAGTACTGTAAAATGTTTTTCGATGCTCTGACTGGTTGGCTGAATTCGTGCTTTCTAAAAATGGACGTCTCTAAATTTAATCTTTCCACCAGCGCAGCGTGTGGATGAAAAATACTGTCGTGCCGTGTCCATTAGGTAAAGTAGATATATTTTTAGTCGGCTCTCGACTTTATAACCGCTGCGTAACTTTCAAACCACTTTCGGTTGGCTTGTAGCGTTGGTTGGCACCGGTGCACTTGAAATGTTGAATTACTGTAATGTAACTCAATGTCATTCATACTTTTTTTTTCATCTTCCGCATTTCCTGATCGTTTCAAATTACAATTACCCATATCTGTTAGTTTTCATGAGTTTTCATAATTCATAACTCTCTATTCTCTGACTCCTAAATCAGAACTTGAAAGATGGTTATAAGCCATTCAATACTAATGATTATTTACAGAATCTTAATAAGGATTCCTAAGAAGTATTCACAGATTTAAAATAACATAATTAAGGTTAATGTAAATAGATAATTATGTAGTTTCTAGACCAACAGTTAAGTAAATCTAATTATTGTCTTTCTTAAGTTTTTCTTCTATTGCTATTGCTTGGACTCTGGAGCAAATCAAACCGGGCTATTCCCACTATACCATATTCTAAGTCGTCAATAAAAAATACCACGAATCGTTCGCGAATGAGGAGGGGTAGAGGGCGACGGGCGGCGCATTCCTACATGCCGCGCATTTCCATCCGATATTGCGCCCGCCATTATGCCCCGCTCCCCGCGCCGGCCCCGCCGCCCTTTAATTAAACGGTGAGGCCCGAGAGACGTCTCCTACTCCTGCAACGTGGAAAATCACGTAAATAGCTTCAAACTTACTCCACACGGTCGGTCCACTTCGCTCGCGCTGATAAGAACCACATAAGGCTTCCGCGTTCTGAGATACGGTGCTGCCCTCTTTGACTGGCACCAGACATCACGCAGCAGACAAACGCGTAAAATATTGTCCTCCCCCACTTAATATAAAACGCTGCCTAGCTGTAGTGACACATCTTTTTGCTTGGATTAAATAAAGTAGGGCACGCAAACAAGTTCGCGATGTTGCTTCGTTGCCATGGCAATGGCTAGGTGAAACAATGCGTGTAATTCGTCGGCGTTAACCTCCTTTCTCAGCACATCCGCGTAGTAGCGTAATAAAGGCGGCTGGAATAGGGCCCGTAATGGCGCTGCGAGGCGACGGAGTCGGGTATCGAGTGTAATGAGCGCGACTTATCTGCGCTCATTTGCATGCGCCGCGTATCAGCTTCGACCTTGGCACCTCGCACCATGCCGTGTACTCGCCGAATTCGACCCGCCCGCCGCCGGTCGGCTACTCACTTACGTCACCTCGCCGACGTGCCGCAGTCGCGCGATAACGAAAGTCCACCTCTTTATGGGAAATCGAGAAACGTGCTGGCGACCGGTCTATCCCTTAAGGGTAACGCCATATCTAGTTACTAGTGTAAGGCACGCGTTAATCAATGTGTAAGACTTATGTAATGAACGTTCATTACCGAGCCATGACGATTTTGACGTCTTTAGTAGGTGTTAGTTTTTTTAGTAGACGCAAGTTGTTTGATTTTTGTTACGTAAACAAATTATACTGAAATATCTTGAACCACCATAAAGCAAAATTTAATTGTTTTTTTTTTTGTAATTGGCAATAACAATAAATCTTCTGCAAAAAATAGCTAACGAGAGCTGGGAAGTAGTTACTTGTGAAATGCGAGTCCATGGATGGATTATTAAATAGAATGCAATAATCATTAAGTGGAGCATAAAACAAATGTAATGTTTAGTGTCCGGCGTAGGTAGTGAGTGTTAGAGCTAAGCGCATTAAGTTCACACCGTTAAGTCATTGGCCCCGTATGTCGGGTGCCAGAACACGACCGCAGCCAGAACAATGAAGCGTTATGGAGCACAACTTTCCTCGCTCGCTACTTTTACCGCGATCCCATCGCCGACCGCCCGTTACACTCTCGGAGCAGATCGTTATCCGCACTTAGGTCGCCGCTCCGCCGTCTCGCTGAATAACTTAGATCGACAGGCAATCGTTTCTCGAAAGTGCATTTTCAGCCGGGGGCGAAACGCGCCGGGGCCCGATGTGCCGCGCTCAGCCCGTCGACGGCGCTTTACATGACAATTGCGATGTCCCCAAGGCGGAGGCGAGGACCGGCGGCAAGCGACCTGCTGCCATTTCCACTCACACTGAAATTACGTCGTTTCAGTACTTGGAAAACTTTAATTAAAATCTCCCGATGCTGAAAAATAAACCACACGCTTTTTTCTCGGCATATTGTCCGCATACCTATATTTTGTATTAGCAACAGCACGTACATATTTTATGTACAACTGGCTTCCACCTTACTTTTTTAGAAAAAAAATATCCTTGGGGGTGGTCAACAAAGTTAGGGAGCCAGCCTTAGCTGTTCTTCCGACTCCGTTTGCATAATTGAATACGAGCTCGCTCGCAGCCCGCCTCTGACTCTGTTCAGGATTCGCGTCACGCGCGCCTCCACCCGACATAGCATCCTTAATTGGCCTACGTATTATTTGCCAATTAAAGTGAATTCTCATCGTCGACGTGACACGAAACCTATATGTTTTCACAGCGAAGAGATTTTCACTCTAAGCGCCAACTTAAATTATTGGAGATATGCAAATAAACCTGACACTAAGCTAGCAAGTGCCTAGTGCCTAGGCCACCGCTCCGTGTCCGCCCGGCAGAGTTGAGTCGTATGTCAACGGTTACTGTTGACGTACTTCTAACTAATGGATTTACTTTACCCGCCTCTAACATCAGCAACCCGTAGCGGAGCTTCTGTTAACTTAGCGTGAAACTCCCTAAGACGCTTATGTGTAAAAAGTTTCTTTTTCGCAGTCCATGTATTCAAAATAATGCAGAGTAACCTGTGAACCTGTAAAATTAAATAAAACATTGTTACGGTTTTAGCATTGTGACATCAGATAGAAAAGCTCAGTTGCGACAAATGTTTTAGATTCAAGAATGCCTCTCGCTCGCTCCAGGCCAGCCGGAGCGACCGGAATGCGTGCAAAATAAACAAGCCTAACCGGTTTTGCTGCACATCTTGCGCTTCGCCGTTTTTAGGCAAAGACGACGCCTTTCGCTTGCTATTTCTTTCCCTCTCTTTCTGCAATATTGAACATGTTTCTCAATATTTCACCGGTAACCAGTCATGTGAGATAAATCGCTTAAACGTCCGCACAATCGTGGCAAACACGTTCCGCCGATAGCTTATGGGAGATTCTTTATGTCGTACCTATACTAGTAAGAACTGTCGATGCAGTAATGTTCCCTGTCTAGGAACCAATGTACGATTCAGCAATTACTCAAGGACAGAATTGGAGTCATTTCGTTGATACTTGATGTCCGAAGAGACTGGTAGCAAAGACTGATGTTCGAATGAAAAACCTTTACATTACTAGCTAGAGGGAACAATGTGTTCCGTTCGCGAGCGGCGATAGAGTCGACATGATGACATCGTCCATATATCTTCTTGCGAGCGTGATGTATCACTGCCGATCAAACCATGCTAAAGCTGTCTGTTGTATCTATCGACAAGTAGCAAACTTGAAAAATATGTCCTAAAGACATTATATTATAGTCTTCATCATTTTAATTTTACCTTCTCCGAATTAGATACTTTGTCTTCTGATATACGGTCGTGATTTGATGACTTAGTCCCTTCGTTTTGTGCGAATAATAATATTACTTACCCTTAAAAACCACGCAAGTACGATATCGTCTATTACTGACAGTGACGATGAAGTATAGTACCTATAAATTACTGACATTATCCTTAGCACATTAATAAAACATAGCGTTAAAAGTCATGTTTCGTTAATAATACGTATTTATAAATCACATTAATTTTAATACATAATTGAATACTGTTTAAACAAGAACAATTTTAAATCGCAGCCGTGATAGATTATTCAAATGGGTGACTTTTAAGACGTATACAAATTGCCATGCTTCATAAAAAGTATCGTAAGAATAAGAATGCTACAAATGTTTTTGCATTATCTTACATTTAATTTTTGCTGTAGGTATCTTATGAAATTCCTTCTTAGCTCAGGCTACCGCTGTTTTTTCCAAGTTTTCCTGATCAGGTTCCGCCGGCGGGGAGCGATAAGCCTCTCTCAATTAGCGCGCGGCGAAAAGACGAAGTGCCTATGTCTAGTCTAGTCACAGCCGCGGGCCATGCCACTTCGTCTCCGCGACGAGCTTCCATTATTTAGCCGCTAGCCAAGCGACCGCGTACCCTCCTCTGACACCCCTGTGCCACTAAGCCTGGCCTTTTTACCAACAGCTACTAAACTAACAAACGATCTCTTATGAATAAAAAATACCCTTAATGCCAGGGTCATCCACGCAGCTTAAGTTCATGCAATTTAAGAACGACTCAAGTCTGCCGCATACAAAATAGACACATTAATCAACTGTAGTCGCGGTAATTGTTTAGATACGAATCTCGTTCCGAATAGAAACCTAACCAGTTTAATGACCTTGTGATGGTTTCCGCAACCTCCCCGGGTCGCGTGCTTTTGATCATTTGTCTTTTACGACTCTCGCAGCAGAGCATTAAGCGAATCTATTATCTGTTTTTGGTGGATTCCGTCGCTTGCGTAGGTTCATACTTGTTTAGCAGCGAAGTGGTTTTTCATGTGGCACCCCTGAATATGCACACATTATTAACTTGATGAGGGCGCCATCTGCACAAAGCAAGTGCGTTGCGGGAGAAGCACAGTGAAATAACGTGGATGTAGTTTTTGTTGGGCCGGCAGTGTCGACAGGTTCGTTAGTCCCGAGGTGGCGCCGCTACAGTACTCTTGCTTGAGTGTGCCCCTCCAACTCTTTAACTGCCTACATGGAGGACCCTTCACACTGCACTCTCCTATTATAAACTGCGCTTTTAATGGTTTGCGCCGATTTTAATTATTTTTCGCTGTTTCCGAGCGCGGCACTGGTAAAGAGTTTGTAAGTTAATTGTTGACAGAGGTTGTACCTACTCTCAATTTTATTGTCGAGTCTTATTTGATGTTAGCGGGTTTTGACTTTATTATTTACTTATTATATCTAGTCAATTAAATTAGATGTAGTCAAATTAAGAGAATAAAGGCTGTCATTTCTCGTTAACCTCGTTTTTAATAACTTCAAGTAAAGTCGACTTGTATTTTTAAATACTGTACTCATATTATCTGCATGTTGATGCGATAACGGGCTCGACGTAGACAAACAACCGAACAGGTAGTTATATAAAATTCGTGATATAACAATAGCTACACGTATGTACGTACGTGCGCTGCTCATTTCGCCGTCGTGCTAAACTCAAATTCGAGCGATAATCCCTTTAGTTCGCTCTAGGCTGACCGCGTCCGATGCAGCACCAACAAAATCTATTAAGTGCGCCAGCTCGGCCCATCGCGGCGTACGATAATGCCGGCATTGCAGCGCTTACCAGGCTGGCGACTAAACGTTCGGATGTGGACCACGACCGCGGATTACCACATGCACAATATCCACCAAATTGGATAATACACTTAAAATACAATCGCGCTATGAACGCACCGTAATCTAGTGACGCGGCTGCCGATGAGCATATTAATTTGTCGCGGGAATAGGATTAGCGCGGCGGAGGCGCGGCGCAGCCGAACTGATCGCCGGCTTAACGCGATCGTACAAACCATTGCTGCTTCAAATTAACGATCTTTCATATTCAGCTTTTGCATTTTTTAACTTGGTCGTAAATGCTACGAATGGTTGTTTGATGTTCCTAAAACAAGATAATATTAATTTATTGTTAATTTTCAAGCTGCTTTTTTCTATGTTCATGTCATTTAAACTGTTGTGGTTATTTAAACTTAACACTAACAGATTTTTTAATGTAAAGTTTAATTTGCAATGGTTGGCTGGAAGTGGAATCGAGCAGGCGGCGGGCTCGACTCGGGCAATATTTCTCAGTTTGACAGGGAGATCAGCCGCCGCCCCCCGCGCGCGCCCGCGTTAGCTCCGTCTTGCAACTTTCCAGGCGTCGCGTTAGTGTTTCGCTTCGCGAAAAGTTTTAAACTGTACGCTTTAGGTTCTTTATTGTCTTCGCGGGACTCGTCTATCCGCGTGAAATTTAAACATCTACTTTTCACAGCAATTCGTTGTGTGTAAAGTTCATTCTCTTTGAAGTTTCCACAATAAAACGTGCAGTAGATAAGTACTTAGGGTATCCGAGTTGAATAGGGGTTTTGTATAACTTGTGTATCGAACAAACATGCCGTCGTATATCTTAGCAACAAGAGAACGACGACGACCGTTACGTGTATAATGTGTTGAGGTCACGCTACTGGTTTTTCAGAAGGCCCCGCCCTTCGTCGGTCGTCTCTGAACGCTCCTCCTTTCGCTTCTTACACGGCCCTACTTGTTGAATAGCCACGTGAACGCTAAAGAATTACGACTCATATGATTCGTTACCCGCCGGCTCGAAGATGTACAGGAGTAAAACATTTTTGTGTTGTAAAGCTCTTTATATTATGCCACGTGGCAGGTGATACATGCATATGTTTAGCTAAGGACGTTAATACAGTGTTACGTCAATGGCTGTGAGATATCTAACGTAGCGACTTTTATAAGAGTGGGCAACTTGGAAAGTCTCGTAGTAAAGTCAACAAGGAGAGCTCAGGCGCAGGCGGTTAGTACCCGTGTCAGCTTAAATCGAAATTTCGCCGTGGGCCGCGCGCGGGTAGCGCCGGTTAACTTGTAACTCACTTTTGATGTATCGTTGTTTTTGAAGAGTTGGGTGCCTTGTAAACATCGCGCCAGGAAACTTTTGGGTCGCAGTCCTTTCTAGATATGTTGTCGCGATTAAGAGCCTCCTTTTGAACTTTACCCCGTTCAGTCACCTATTAATAATGAACTCCTCGACGTTAGATGAAGATTGCTCGACAAAGAAACAAATACTACTGGCCACTGCCACTATTACGAACTAGTACTTTTCAAACAGAGCTACGCATCTGGCGTATCCTCTAAAACGTGCGCGGAACACGTTCGTAACAGAACGGATTCAAATTACAGTCGGTCAGTGCGACTTAATGAATGGCGACAGATTGCGGAGCGGCGTCATTGTGCAGGATTACAGGAGCGGGGGTCGATAATAAAACAATGCCCGAGCCCGACGGTTTTATGAGCCGATCTCGAGATAGCGCCGGCAGGGAATAAACAGCGCGTAAAGTTACGGCCCACTGTGTCGCAGTTAGCACCAGACAGATCAGAACATTATCAAACGCAAACATCCACACGTCTGCTATTAAAATTGCAAATTTATTCAAGGTACTTTCTAATCTGTACCGCTACCGCATAATCGTCTTCTTGTTAGGCGTACTGTTTAGAGGGATTATCACAGGCCCGGGTTAAAAATTTGTAATTCATACGGCCTGAATTTGTCTCGCTTTTATTTACTTGTTGAAGATGGACAAAGCGCATTTTTATAAAGTGACGTTGAAAGTTAATTTTTAGAATGAGTAAATAATTTATTCATACCTACCTGTCACGATCACACGCAGACAGGCGTGATTGAGAACTACGTGGGAGTTGGCAATTTATGTAATCTTAGCATTGTTACGATAACGACTCGACATAATGATCACATTACTTACCCTTTTGAAATACCTGTTAACTATTGGAAAGAAAAAGAAAGACTTGCCCGGAAGAAAAGTTAACTGAAAGTCAGTTAATTAAAGACAAAGATATTGTATTGACAGCGTTCGACTTCTTTTACGCCGCAGGTCAACTCTAATGACGGCAGACAAAGGGCAGATGCCTCTAATATCAGGGAGCGTGTCCCATCGATCTTCCTTAAATTAAGTTTGGTTCAATCGTCTCGATGTGACCCTGTTCTGTACGCTGCGCGTAAAGTGCCTAATCTAATTCGATTTCGCTTCCACCTTGTGACCTTACAATGAACAAAATCACTGTATACATTTATAGTCATTTTTGTCTTGATATTTATCGAATTATAAATGGTTTTCCTTTTTTGTTACAGGTATTTACAATGCACACGTTAGCCAAATTGAGATTGCTAGCAATACGCGGTAAGTCCGCCGGCCGGCTCCGCTGCCAGCTAGGGCTTTATGTAAATGCTCGCCGATAAACCGACCTCCGCCCGCGCGACGCTCATTTGCATTCATAGGCTCGTAACCCTTGCTCTCACTTCCTCCGCGTGCAACCTCATCCGCAGTGCTCCAACGTAAAACTTCTGCCTCGTCTTTCCTACGATAATTTACGAGGCCCGACGTAATACATTCGCTGGGCCGATATGAGTTCGGCATGTATCTGCCACGAGCTCCAGGAGCGTGAGGTTTCGGTGTTGCCTTTCGATTTACATATTATATTAAACTCACCGTTCGCCAGGACCCCTATTCCGCGTCGCCACCGGCCGTTACGCTCTAACTTTTCTCAATTTTTTCGCCCATAAAGCGCCCCAACCGAAAGTTTCTTCGTCCGCCGCACGAGGTCGAGTGTAAATACGCCGTTTTTATAATATACTTAGTCACTGAGTCGTCCCTTGAAAAGGGACTTGTTTTAACCCATTAATGGTCAAAATGAAACTAGCAGAGATTCATCAAAAATTTGTTGATTTTACAATTAAAGAGGATAAAAGGAATTAGGAAATGAGAAAAAAAAATTTTTTTTTTTTAGGCATTTTTGCGAGTTTTCTCACCTTTTCGGTAGAGTTTGGAGCGACGTTATTGTCGACAAGGTGGAGATTTATTTATTATTATAAAACTGTACCCAATCATATTACATTTAGCGTCAACAATTTAAATTTTTCCCTTCATTTTAAGTGTTCCCAAATTGGCACAGTGACCAAGAATGGGTTAATAATGTCTGTTTTTCTACAGTGCCTTTTCATATGGTGAAAAGTGATTTGACTTTTAAACATTCGCGTAATATTATGATTAGGCTTGTGGTAAATTAAAATATTTTCTTGACGTCTCCATGAGAAAGGGCTTGACCCTCACTCTGGGTTATATTCCTGGTGCAAAGTGGTAGGACGCGGTTACATGCACGCGCCTTTGTGCTTGGCATATTTATGTAATGTTACACCAACAACAACAATTTAAAGTCATTATGGTGAACTTTAAATTGTTAACGACACCTGTCCCACAATTAGTAAATGTACCTAGTCTTCTAAATTAGTGTCGTAAAGATAGTGCCTAGCGACCGTTAATGCTAAGAAAGGCGGGCAATATTAGCCTCCAGACCTTGGGTCATGGCCGATAGTAAACAATAAAAGCCTGACCTTACTAGCCTAATCGTTTTCTGTCTAATTCACGTTAGCTAAAACGGAAACTAAATGTCGGCTTATCTAGCAGACCTCGATCAGCCGGTCTAACTACAATCACTAGTCACACAATATAATTAACCTTTTTCACGCGTCGAATACCTACACTAAAGTTGTCGTTAAGCAAACAAATTTTTTTACTACTATAAATTGGCAGTAACAGAGCGTATTAAACCAAGTACGCCAACTTCCCTTAAAGAGAGTACGTTACAGAAAGTAGTCAAGAGACTTCATGTTGTATATCTATGTATGCTATATGTCAAACTGTCGATGCGTCAACGGAAGCAGTAGAACAAAACAAACAAAAGAACGGCGGCGTGTAGTGCGTACGATGTCCCGCGTTACGCTGGCCGCGTTTGCAGCGCGCTCTCACAACTTCAACACCTGTTTAACCAGAACCTACTCGACCTTGACTTGAACTGTCACATTTTAGCGACGGCCATTCTTCCACTCCTCTACGTCTGTGCAAATTTTGTAAAACAATTAATTTAGGATCGACAGAACTTGCGTAGTTCTTCTGTGGCCTACAATGTATACCTAAGTGCCTAATACACGACTATAATACGAATTTCCCAGTTTCCACATCGGGCAGGGTCTAGAGATCCTTGACCGAAATCCGAAAGAGACGTAATCCACGACCGTACCTTTATAAATAAAACCGGAGCTAGAAGAACAGCACTCGAATGATCCCTTATCATAACAGAGGTGACAAAACTGTATTCGAGTCGAGTACTCGCAAGCTTTCATATGGTGTATTATTAGCCTTACTGTCGCCTGGTAATAATAATAACAGTTAAATGCACATTGACGAAAGCTCGCGTGACACGCACCTCTTTCCCCCCTCGTGGTATTCACCCCTCTCGTTAAAACTTTCCGAAATTTGACGCACGCCTACAACCCTTTGTGTTATTTTTCTACGACGCCCATTACTCGGTTGCCCAGCTTCTTCAACTTTATCCCATTTCACTCTTTATCTCTTTTGAAGACTGTCAGACGTTTTTACAGTGTCTTTGGTATTCTCAGCTTGCGAGTTTTCCTTTGTGGCTTGATCCTGTGATTTGGCCGTATTAGCGGGTGGATCACCGCGCGCTCGCGGGACCGCCGCTCAGCCGCTGGCCCGATAGCGTCAATCTAACGCTCAATTAGCCGAATGCGATTATCCGATTCGGATCCGGAGTCGCGGCCGTCTGCACCACACGCCGCGCCGCCAAGACAAGCGCGCTAACTTTATTAATTAAGGCGTGTCTTATCTCTTGTTAGCACTCATTCTATTATTTGTCTTTTCATCGTTCATTTCCATAATTTCATCGGCGAGTAATTACTTACCACTAAAACGGAGCATTCCCCATTGTGTTTGCGTATTTTCTCGTTTGACTTTAGCTTTAAAGTTTACCTGTTCCCGGTGTTTACGACCGAATGCAGTTAAAGCTCAGCTGTTCATTCCCGAACACATTTGCATTAAGAGCATAGAATAGTGGCTATCTTAGTATGTATAAATGAGTTGAACATTTGCGTGAGAAATGGCTTTTGTTGTTGTATTTGGCGCGGGCTGAGGCGCCAGCGTAGGGGCAGCGCGGGCTCGGCGAGTGTGGCCGGGTTGCGCGGCCACTCTCCCTCGCTGTGTGTTTAATTAGCTTAATTGACATCACGAGGCGCGGTGTCCGAGCGTTTGTTTGCGCTATCGCATTACTCGGCCGGCGGCGCGACCCGCCGACGCCGCCGACGCCGATCCTAAAGGCTTTCCGTATCGGAAGTTATTGACGCTACATTATTGAAACGATTAATTAGACGGCGAAAGCCCCCAATTCCAATGATATACACATCTCATTATTAACGTTATTGAAGCTTTCTTAGTCGTAGTCATAAAAAGTACTACAGAACCGTGCAATCTAGGTAGTATTTATTATAAACGAAGCGTAAATGGAAACTTACCCTAATACAAATTTTATTCTGCGCCGCCGCATATTCCAATAAATAACGATAATATTTTTACAATGAAACTCGTGTCATGGTTTTAAAAAGCGCCGCGTCGGCTCCGACGCAGGACGTAGCCAGGCCCGCATGGCGCCGCGAAGCGCCGAGTCAGCACAGCGTCATACGGCGCCGGGAATACATCCTGAATTCGCTCTTCCTCTTCCCATGCGAAAAGGTAAAACGGCCGCGAAATTTATTTTATTCCTTAAGTTACCCGAATAAATTGTACTCCGTACGTGAACAGGGTTTCAAACGTAATACATAGAGGGGGGGCATTGAATTCTGAATCGATGTCTATGTGGCTAGGCAGGTGCGAATCAAATGTTGTGTCATTCATTAGCTGTGTGTGTAACGGCTGTTCTGTGTGACCCCACATCCGGTTTTGTGCAGGAACATCCGATAAAAATTGTGCACGATTTTTTAATTATCATTGGTGTTATGAAATGGAATGGAAAGTTTAAAGAGCGTCTTTGAAATGATACGTTATTCGTGTTTTTATTGTTGAATATCAAGAAAAACTTTCTAATATGTGCTCTAGTATCGCGGGCAGTTAACAAGTTACAGTATTATAGTTGTGTAAATAAACAATAAAAGCAAAGTGTGCCGTCCGCTTTCGCTTTTTGTGTTGACCGATCAAGTTCGCCGCGCCGAGCAAAGTGTAGCCGGCCGAGTTCCCGATCACTTGCCGCTAATGAATATCTCTACTCAACTCCGTCATACGTATACCCGCGTGATTAATCTCACCCTGAACAAAGGAGTTCGTTTCCGCGTACCCTCCACACGATCGATCATTCGCCGCCTCGAATAAAAATAATAATTATAATAGGGCGCCGCCATTGTCCAAAACAAGCGTGCGTGTCAGCGATAGTTGTACTTTCCTATAAGTAATAACTACGGTATATTGATTTGCACTTAACCACTGGTTTGTACAAGCCCTTAACTGACAGCGGACGCAGCTTTCCTACATATTATATGCTCCGTATCATGTTCTAACTGCCACATTGTTTGAGTTAGAAATAGAATCGATTAATTCAGAGGAAGCTCGATTTTATCCTGGGGCTTGAATTTTAATGGTTTCGTCCTGGAGATAAATTTTCACTCGTTCTGTAGCAAGAGTCGTTAGAATACTATGGACAGCGTTACGAGATTTTAAAGCTTCTTAAACATTGAAGCGCGTGGGATGGACGTGTGCAGAAAATAGCTTTTGAGAATCTCTTTAATATGCAATCCTTGGAATAAAACTCTTGGCTTTAAATAAGGCAATGACCTCACTAACTCATCAGCCCACACCAAAGATTTTAAATAAATGACAATTAATAAAAGTTTGGCCTAAGTAATACTAATGCCGTTTGGCGCGATAGCGGAGCATGTGGAGTGGATTGCGTCACGTCGGTAGATAAACAGTACAAGGCGTGTTATTGTGTGATGTATCGCCGAGCAACCCGGCGTGGCTACGTAATAACGCCGTGCCTGATAATACGTTCGTGGATTAACTGCCAACCTTATGTTGTTGAGCAGGTTATGAACATGCACCCGGTTCAAAATTTAAGTGAACTCTCTTTTCCTGAAAATTAAATATTTACACTAAAACTTTCTAAAATTATGTCCATAAAATAAAACACTTCGCGTATTTTTAAAGTGACAACTAGCTTTTTTTAAACCATTTTATACGACAGTTATCGCAACGCTGCTCGTGAGCCAACCTGCCTTACAACAGGTCATTTCCCAAGAGAACTGCACTAAATTGCATTCGAGTTTACGTAAATGTACCCAATATAAGGAAGGAGCTTAATTTAAAATGCGCATTAAAAACGCTGTGGTAATAACTTTCAAGACTTTTACAAATTATTTTCATTTCACAATACTAAAGGATAAATAGCCGGTAAAATTGAAGTTGCCTTTGAGATTGCCAGTGTCTAGCTGCAGTTTTAACGAGTTTAGAAATTAACCTTAACGAGCGATTTGTTTTCGCACAACTCATAAGCTATTTTACGAAAATGAACTTGCCAAGTAATGGTTTGTACCAACTTAGTGTTTTTTGAGACACTGCGCTACCATTCGCGAAGGAGCCGCGTTCTGCACATAAATAACTTTATATGAGCGCTCTAAATCTCATTACGGCTACTGTAATAGCTTCCAAGGCTCCGCTGTCTGCTGTGACGGGAATATAAAGCAAGCCTGATTTATTCCTCCAAATTAACCGCATCGTTGTATAGAGCAAGTTGAACCACAGCGTCGGGAAGAGCAACCATGTTTCCGCAATACCGTATTAATTCGTAAATTATCCCACTACCGAGACAAACATGAAGCATTTCGTCATAAAAGTAGTTCTTACAAATGTTTTCATAGGCAATGTCGCAAGAAGAGATGGCTGAAAAATTGTCCGGTCACTAAACCCCCACCCGGGCTTTGCCGGAACTTCCGTGTCGCGACCCGATAGCGTAATACCGAAACAAATGGCCTTCTTTGTCGCCTTTTTATTGTAGATACTTGAGTAATGCTCCGGAGACGCGCCGCTACGTGCGATATTCAGATGGCTTCCCGGCGACTAAAGACAATGTCCGTTTCGTTTTATTTATGAGTCATTGTAGACTGCAGCTGCGAGCAGATAGGTTTCGCAAGGCGATTGGAAAACTTAGACGCGCGGTTGCTCCTCCTGTCATTATTGTGTTTGCGATCGGCACCGGCTTGCGAGCAGCTTCCAATCGTACTGCTAATTGACGGAGAATCGATCTGGTAGCTTTTTCAACGGGTTTTCCCTCATCTCCTTGTAACTATGAGAGCAAATTTTTAAACCAAGTCAAAACCTTTAAGTGTCACACTGGGGAAGGGCATTATCATTATCTGTATAAAGTTACTAACTTTATAGTTACATATATAACGAAAGGCCTCAGACTGAATTTCATGTGATGTTTGATAAATGGAATTAAGAAATGTTTGACTTGCGAAACTTAAACTTCAAATTTTAATTACCACTTACCGTCTTGTGATCTAAATTACTTATAGTATTCAAGAGATGAAGTATGTATGTTAGCTAATTAGTACAAGTCTGGTAAATCTCAAATTATATTTAAGTAAAAAATCAAGCTTATAAACACGTAGGTATTAAAATGCAGTGCACTTAGCACCGTCTGATAGGCAAATATTTATCGTGCTAAATATGCACAGAATCGACGGATTCAATTAGATCGCATTGCTGGAGCACTACCGGCTCACATCGATCCGATATCCCCGCTGCCGAACAAAGAGAGATGAAATTTTAATCGGTCGCGTTGTCTGCCGTCGCAGAAGTTGCGCCGCCGAGCCGGCGCCGGCGGCCCGTATTGTAATGAGCCGCGGCCGCCCGGCTGCCCGGTGCCACGGCGACTGAATAAAACATATGCGATCGGACACGCTGCACGGTTGACTTTACCCACGTGATGGGCAAGCTTCGATTATGACTCCGCTGGCATTTATATCGATCGTCATTCAAAATTGTCTCGCTGGTTACAACTTTATAGTTCCATGAAACTTTGCATTGAATTACCACATTGCCGATGTAAATAGAAAGCTATTTCGCGAACATACTTCTTTTTTCCATAACCGCGTATTCCGTACTGGATCACAAATTCAAATGTAAGAATGTTTCAAACCAATCATATGCCGTCGTTGAACAATATCTATTAATTAGTGAAACGCCTCTTCTCTCAGCTTGTTTAAAAACAGAGTTTCAATAAAATTCCATTACAATAACAGCGTACGGCTGAAACTGATCCGAGTCGTTATTAGTCGCGTAAAAAGAGCCCTGGGCTATTTCTCGTCCGCGTTTTACCTGAGAAAACTTTGTCATTGGCTTTATAAGATTCATTAAAAATAAGCAACGTGTCCATTATTGTGTTTATAAAATACTCTTTTTTCCTACCGCCTCGTTTTAGTTAAAAACTTGAACAACTTTTCACTGAAATACAGATGCTCATTCGGTTTCACGTTTCTCATTACAAGCACTACGAAGTAAATTTAATTACCGCTGAAGTGATGAACCGAACAGCGCGATGCAATTTAACACTAATCGTGTATAGTTTCGCTTAAATTTTGGTAACAACGTTTGATTAGAAAGCACAAGCTTCAGTGAAGCAAATGATATTAAATATTTTAGAATTTCAATACATTTTAGGACAATAACCGGCTTCCAGTAGACTAACAACTACGTAGGTTGGATTTCAATTGTAACTGTACCTTATTATTTATCAACTAGGCAAATACCGAGATTTAAGTTATGGGAAAGGAAATTATAAAAGTTGAAGTTATTCGAGTGATGGCTGTAAAATGAAAAGTATTTTCCCGGCCTTAATATCAAATCGGAGAGATCTCCTTTAATAAGTTCTAAAGTTGTGCTAGCCTTCGCTTTCGCTTGAAATTCAATGCACCGGCGCCGGAAACGGCCAATCTTGTTAAAATTTAAGAAAAAGTCCATTTCGCAAGTATGTATTTAAGAAATTACTACATACATATACCTACATACATACATATTCTCACGCCTGTATTCCCAGGAGGGGTAGGCAGAGCACATGAATTCAAAAATCCAGTGACACGTTTAGCAAATTCAGGGTAACCAGATGGTCAAACGTAGTATTGTGGTGACAGGTTGCTAGCCCATCGCCCACAATACACCAACCCTTTCCCAGAGTCGACTCTTACGACACCCACGGGAAGAAAGGGGGAGGTGCTATTCTAACCCGGCACCACACGGGCGCACAAGAAATTACTATGCTTGCTTAAATCTGTCGATGTAAGTATCTGGCTTGCCTACTTTGAATATTGTTGACCTTCTTAAATCTCATTCATGCATGATGACCAAACTTGTTTGTATTAAATCCAACAATAAAATCAATCAATCAGATATCTTCTTTATAGATTTTGACATTATGAATTTCTTAATTGTTTGTACGTGCTTTTGCTATTTCGTAAGTTAAATGCGATAACATTTATTGTAGAGCTATAATTCTTAACCTGTTTTCAATAGAGGGCATAGCTATTCGATAAAATGTGAAACCACTAATACGACTATTACTAAAGGTGGTAGGATGTCAGATACTTTTGCTCGCTCCGCTGTGCCAGTGGTTACCTTATCGTATTACTCATAAGATTAATTTATTTCGTATGAAATTTCGAAGCTTTTGAAATCCATTTTTAGGACTCTAGTTAGCACAGAGCGATAATATGTACTTAAACTTATCTTACTAAGTTAGTGAGTACGTTTGTAACATGTAAAGTGATTTTCTACTCTATCCGCGGGTAGTCTGTTCTGTACATATGTATGCCAGTCTGGCTTTTGTCTTTTAATATGCCGACGTTGTTTTACCAACTTTAACGATGCATACGTACATCACGCCTGTGTTCCCAAATGGGGTAGACAGAGCACACGAAACGCTACATAGACAAAACAAGGAATATTTCACGTTTCGTAGCCACTTCTAGCGTATTTGTTTAGGTTTTAAGGTAGTACAATAACAGGTTGCTGGCCTGTCGCCTACAATATACCTTACCCTATATTTATGAACAAATGGGGAGGTGTTATTCTAAACCAGACACCACAGAGAAACTTTAACGAATGGTTGATTATTCTTAAATGATTTCGTTTGCTACGGTGGTTCTATCCAAGGTGTACGAATCTATATTTAACGGTCGAGCACTTTTATAACGGAGCTGCCAATGTCGGATGACTTCACGAATAATGTTGCGTCCACATTAGCGCTAACTGCCACCGCCTACGTCTACTTCCACGCGAATGTATAGTGCCGGGCGAGCCCTTATCGCCGCTCCAGTAACGACGCCTTCGATAGCTGGCTAATGGCCTCCGCGGGCCCACTTAGATACGCAAATGAGCATCGACGAGTGCCAGCCGTCACTATTACGTATATTACCAATGGACTTGCGTACCATTACACGTGAACGCAATCGGTGCGACCGTATTCCAGACGAGGCGTCCGAATAGGGCGCTGTTAGGGCTAATGTCACACTATGCAAGATTGAATCTGGCGCAATGTTACTGTTAAATTGAATGCTATCATTAAAAGTCAATGGTTTTAAATTTACTTGTCTGTGTAGAATGAACCTATGATAATCATCTCAAAAACTTACCACATTGACCTTTGCTAGGTAAAGCGTTGTGTCATTCTGCATCGCTGGTCTCATTTTAGATAATAATCCAGAATAGGTGCGCTGAGCGGCGCGACGCGGCTCTCGTAATTGGCGGCGGCGCGCGCGCAAACGGCACCCTCGAGGGCGATCGCCACTTACGCTAACGACCACGAGTTACTTAGCCCAGCTACATACTGGCTCCCAGGTTGACATGAGAGCTGTTTCCCTAACTCTGGTACCTACTGTGCTCAACATCATCTCCACTTTCGACAATGAAAATTTTGAAAATGTCTAACAATTTACTGCGTATTCAAAAACTATCGCGAATAGAGTAAACAAGTTCCTTTCTCCCTCGGCTGGCAAAAACAAGCAGCTAGGGCCGTTCGCCTGACACATGTCCTCCAGTGGCTTTATTCAATCCCCCTGTCCGCCGAACGCATGACATATTAAATTCTTATCAGCGCGCCAGGACACAAGCTTAGTATTATTTTATCGCGATCATACTAACTGAAATTGTTATGGCGACCGCTCAAGCGGCAATATTGTCTGGCCGTATGTAAACTTGTACAGTTTCAGCAGCACTTAATTTCTGACGTCGGTTATTGTTCACTAACTACGAATATTGCGGAACTTATTGGCTTAATTACAACGGTTATGTGTACAGCTGATGTCAGAATTATTTCCCTGTAATGACACGTTATGTGTGTACGTGTAATTTTCCACGTCCAGCTAGTAAAAGTTTAGTTATTTCTGGGGACTTGAAAGAGGATAGCCGTGTCGTTCGAGTCGTTTGTCACGTACAATGCTCTATAATAAACATTTGGAGTATACCCGACGCTCTCGGTGGCCACTGTCCGCCATGCTCGCGAATTCAGGAGAGTTCTTATAAAATGTTGCTTTAACTCGTAGAAGCTATGGACTTGGAATGCAGCACATATACAGAATATCTATACCTACAAAAAAATGTTACCACTGTAAACTTGGATTTAATTTTGAAATTATTGTAGTTTTAACTGCCACTAAACACCTCTTAATGTCTTTCATAGGCGACTAAGGAAACAGGTTAAGGCGTATGTTTTAGGCGTGATGTATGCATGTACATGTAACTGTCATTAAGTAATTTATGTATATTTATTGTGAAAAGATGTATTGATCAACACCAGCAGGTATAAATACTGGTAGGTATGTTTGTGCGATTTATGGCTTTGAATAAATGGACGTCTAATTACCGTCATAATAGCATACTTGTGTACGCACTATTAATTCTTATATTATTCAGTATCACAGATCTGCCTCTCCTGGAAACCATTAAAGTTGAATAATTTCCAAGTTTCAGCTTACAATTTCGTCGGCCTTAACGGAAATGCCGTTTTCATTTTGGTCCTAAGATTTATAATTTTCTTTTCTAACTGTTGATACTGTACGACACGTCGACACCAGAGAAAGATGGTTGTTGTAATTATTTTTCTACGAACAATGGGCATGTTATAACGGTTGCAATAACAGTATCATATATTAGGATTATACGTTTCGTAATATAAAATTGTGGTGTAGTGTCACTAGGGTAAGTTATACCTCAAAAGATGTTTGCGGCGGGCAACAATGCAGGGGCGCCCGGCGCCACCGCGACGCCGCCCAGCTGTAAATGGAGTACACATTAATACTCAGCTATGTAATAAATGTTATTGTTTGTCATAAAGTTTGTTTTATGAAGGTCGCCCGCCCCCGGCCCTCGGCGCTGCCGGACCTTTAATAAAGTTTAGTGTTCACTTGAAGCCTTTACTTAGGGATTTAGATGCGTTTATTCCGATTGTTATTGGCCACTTTATTTCCTTGGTGCTTATTGAAAACCAAAACAAAAGACGATAGCTGATCGTATAAAACGAAACGGCGGCGCTCTCGGCGCTAGTCGCGGGGAGCAGACACAAAACAAAATAATCTTATTTTGATATTTCAAAGATAAAGCCGATTCCTTGCGTTTTGCGATGTCGAGGAATCGCTGAGTCATTGCTAAACTTAAGTTTAGCTTTGCAGTGATATTATCCACGGCCTTTCCTTTCGTGACCGGGAGCGTTGAGTTATCTGTTTAGAAACTATTCCTCTTGTAGGTATATCTACCAGCATACAACTATATCTGTTACATGTCACTGACTATTAGCGTATCTCTACATGACTAAATTAAACGATACATATTTAATTATCACTGCTGTCGAGTTGAAATTAATCTGTCATACGTACGACGGATAACGTTACTCGTAGCTTACTAACACAAAGCTCTTCATTGGCTTTCTATTAGGCATTTGACTGTAATCCTAAACATCCTACACGTCCTATGCAAAACGATCATACTTTTCCATAATATGGCAACTAGTTTAAGGATAGCGCACGTACGGTTGAGTTTTAAAAGTCTTCACTTTGGCGAGGTGTTGCGGGCTCAGGCGAGGGTACCGGCTGATTTGTATGTAGCTCAGCCACGCGCCGATGCAGGGGGCGTCGTCTCCAAGACGTTCGGTGCAATTTTTCAACGATTCGTGTTCGGCAAGCCGATCCGCGCCGCAGTGCAGCCGGCCGACCCCCGGCCCCCGCCGTCTGCCCCTTGCTATTAGGGTTGCGACTACCCTGTTTGACTTTAAGCAGAGCAAGTCCTGTCTGACCATCATGTAGATATATCCTACCTACATCGCAACAGCAAAAACATTTATTGCCTCTAATATGTACGCAAATCCTGGGCTG
The DNA here is from genome assembly GCA_005406045.1 of Adoxophyes honmai. Lineage (NCBI taxonomy): Eukaryota > Metazoa > Arthropoda > Insecta > Lepidoptera > Tortricidae > Adoxophyes > Adoxophyes honmai. The sequence goes on along the minus strand of BHDV01039963.1, from coordinate 36,857 downwards.
AGCTAAACTTTTAGTGAGACGATCAGGCTAGGCCGAGGACAGTGATTGACGCAGTGTCTGGCAGCCCTAGTCCCGCCCCACCTGCTCTCGCGCCGACCTACTGCAACTTTAATCCCCCAATCCGCCAACGCACGACCGCGCACCGCGACTCTATATTTCAATTAATTCGACCATCCATTCCGAATGTGAAAGTTCATACCGCTTAGCTCATAAAACCCTTCGGTACCCAACGCTCTGTATTTCAAAATAAAGTATAGTTCATATAGAATTGGTACCTAATGTATTGGCTAAATTTTTTTATCTATTCAATAAAACTAAATTTAGGGAAATAGGTATTAAAGATTATGTATTTTACTTTACAACGAGTACTAAAAATAAATACATTTTCTTCGTTATTAATATAGCAGCGAACTCTTCTCTTAATGGTTCCTATCATCTTCTGAACAGTGTTTTTGTCAATATTTTTGATGTGTTAATTCCACGTGGGTCGCAATGAATTGAGGTCTTTGACCATTTTACCACTCTTCTTCGACTTGCTTTTCATAATTGCCCAATAATTCTCGATTGGGCGAAACTGGGAGCAATTTGGCGGATTCATATTGCGGGGAACATAATCCACGTTATTATTTTCGTACCACTCTAATACCTTCCTGGAGTAGTGGCAGCTAGCTAAATCTGGCCAAAACTTAACAGAAAGCCGGTGGTTACGAATGAAGGGCAGAACACGTTTTTGCAGACACTCTTTCATATAAACATCCAACGTCATAGTTCCAGATGTCACGAAGGCCTTGGTTTTAAGATCACAGCTACAGATTCCTTGCCAAATCATATGTTTTTTTGCAAATTTCTCCAAATTTATGAACTTGTATTTTTCGTCAACATTTCCCCTCGTATCAGCCTAGTAAAATTTTGAGCCAGGTAGTTGTTTGAAATCAAGTTTCACATGTTTCATCGTCCATCAAAAAGCACCCTTTGAATTTGGTCAAAACTTTGTCGTACAACAATCGAGCTCGATTTTTAGCTAGTACGTTCTGCTTCATGGTACGATTTGGCTTTTTAATAGCTCGATAGCTCTTGTAGCCCGCTCGAAGACGAATACGTCTCACAGTACTGCGACATTTCTTGAACTTACGGGTCAATCCTAATCAGAGGGGCCTGGGTTTTTTAAATAGTTCTCAACACGTTTTTCTTCAGTTCTGTATCCTTAGAACCAGATTCACGTTTGACCTGTGCCTTCCTATCGAAGGACAAGGCATCCTTGTACCGTTTTATAACCCTACAAATTGAACTTTTGTGAAGATTCAGTGCCTTAGCTACCTTTGATCCAGATCACGAAGGATTTTCCGTGAATTTGTTCGCCATCAGTTTTCTCACTTTGAGTTCCATTACAGAAAACTTTAAAATAAATTGAGCAAGGTCTACAAAATACCCACAATTAAAACATCGAAATATTGTCAACAAATTGTAATTGTCACTTTTGAATTTAGAACATAGGTTTTTTTTTATCAGATTTTTTTGTTTGTGCCAATTCTATATGAACTATACTTTAACGATGGACTCTACCTTGTCTCTCTTGTCTCTGACTCCGCTCAACTCGCAGATTGCAAAAATAACCATTGTTATGCAACGGAGCGAAGGATCATATTTTCAGTAATAAATTTTGATTCCAGCAAGAGCTCGACCGTAGTGGTGGTTAACTTTTAAAACCCAATTAATTGTGTTTTGTTTTGCATATTAATGGGTCGTTTCGCTGAAGCTGCGTCGCCGGACGGCGGGAGTAAGTTCCGGCGCGCACACGGAGCGAAATAATCGTCCGGCGAGCGAGCCGGTTCATTAGTCCGCGCGGCCGGCTGAGTGCCGGTGCTCGGATTCGGCATTGTCGCCACACGAATAGAATAATCAAATGTCTATTACACATGTCCACGTTCCCCGAAGAAACGCGAACGTAAACGTTGTTACTCGGGGTGCTATAAATGATTAAGGACGTTAACAAACCAACTTATAAACGTTAAAAGCGTTTAGGTAAGACTCGTTGTTATAAAATAAAGCGACCAATAAGTTCACACGCTGATGAGTCATTATGATACCCACACGTATAGCGGTCATACTTAAACACCTCTTTTTGCGTCGAGGCTTAAAGCGCAAGTTGTTACTAAGCAATGCTTAAACAAACTGATAACTGGGTAATGTTAATAAAAATGATTTAAAGATGAACTTTCAAATTTACTACACCAGTACAAAAAGAACAACACAATCTCCCACTCATGGAAATTTAGAGATCGGGAGCGGTAAATTGTGATTTCTGTCGCAGAGATATGTGAACTTACGTTCTCGTATGTAGCAACTCAATTATGTATGTTCTAGTAGATACATGGAATTTATTGGTTCATTTCTTATTCTTATTGCGCAGACAGAAGTCGGGGTGAGCGCCGCACGTGTCGGCCATACCGCTGAATCAACTTAACTCAACTCGCTCCGCCGCAACCGAATGAACTTAATTTGATTCCGATTGTGTTTAACCCCACCTCCTCCACGTAATGATCCGGAGGGCTCTCAGTAATTTACGGACCTAAAAATGTCGTCTCAGCTCGGTTCAGTCCAACTACACAGAAGATACAAGCCTGTAAAGTCACTATTCTGTAATTAACTCCAGTCAGTCTCACAACTAAATACATTACGAAGCTTTTGATTCGATAGCGTGAAGTGAGAGCATTCCGTTGGACAAAAACCGCAAGCAACTTTGCACATTGACGTTAAATTGTCGAGACAACTGAACCGGCAGGGTAGGGGTGGAGGCGAAGTATTTAGATAGCTAGTGTTCACTTGTTCAGCGCTTCTCGTGCTTAATTGCGAATCGGGCCCATACGGACAGCGGGCCGCTTTTATCGGCGCCCTAATGAGACCCGCCGCGCATGCCTTAATGACTCATCCTCCGCTAACTCCAAAAGAACCCTTTTATTCCTATCGAGATCTGGTTAAGCAGTTGAAAAGCAAAGCCTTTGTTATTTTTGCACAAAATGTCGAAATCGCTAAAAGTGCCGCTCTTATTTTGTTTAATTTTTATTACTGCAACGATGTCGTATGACAAGGTGACTGTGTCTATGAGCACTATGACTTTTCAAAAGTACGTGTACAGTTTTACGGGCCTATATTCTGTATAAGCAATTCCCGGCCCTACGTAAACAAAAAGTTTGCCAGGAATCTATCTCGTGGGTCCCGTTCGGCGCCACGTAAATGCCTCGCTCCCTGCGCGAGTTGGCGGGGTTGGATGCCGTATGTAATTCCACATTTTCGGATCGAACGTTTCTCCGGCACGCATTAAAGTTTTTGCTCGAGTCGCACTTATTCACGGATGATTTTCCCAATTCAATTTGGCATCCAATTCATTAAGAGCGCTTCCAAAATATTTCACTTAATTGACACCTAGAATGGACCGGAAAACTTTGCTGAAGCTGTAAATTATTTAACTGAAGGAAATCCGGTTCTAATTTGGGTTGTGGACGGTAGTGGATAACCGGGTATAAAGTACCTGTAGCGCACGATACGATCAAGTTCAACATGTGTTCCTTGGAAAATCAGTACACATATTTAATTACAGTTTGTCATTAATAATGACGTGGGTCGTGTTGTAAGCACAGTGTTGTGCGGGGTGTGCGTTGTGTAAGGCGACACCGCGGCATCTGATACTCCGTACGCGGTCGGCGCGGCGGCGCGTGGTCCCCGCCGCGCCGTCACGCGCCCGTCATTTGTCACACACGTCTGCGACATCACTACCTACTTACCATTACCGACATCAATGACATCCACGTCATGTACATTTCTTATACGTGACAACTTTGATTTTAAACAAAGTCACTCTGAAGTGACGTCTTGAGCAACCGTAATGGTTAAATTTGGCCTAAAGTCTATCAATAGGTGTGAAAGTAAACATACAATGACAAAGTACTAATAATAATATAAGCAAACAATAAAAATGGTTTTCTTGTGAAACAAGCCATCCCTAAAAAATATCGCGGACCATCGACCGGCTGCACTTAAAAGGCTTTTCGTTACGGGGCGTCACATTATACTCCAGTCTATTCTGGCTTGTCATCGTCGCCGCTCGCTCGTGTGGCGTTACTTTCAACAAAGTAGATCGTGACTAAGTTAAAATCGCACTCCATCAAGGCTGTAAGAGGCGTAAGTTAAATATTTTTCTGAGGTAACCCGTTCATAGGCACGAAACATGAGGCCCAGTTCCGAAACAATCAAATTAATTTTCTCCGTTGTTGTTTAATTAGCGTCGAGTCTGGATGGCGCGGCGGGCGGCCGGTGTTTATCATAGGAAACAATCGCTCCCCCTCCGCCACCCTACCCCTTTGCTACCCATAACACCACCGCTTCTTCCACGAAACCCCATTATTATCTAAGTCAAGTCTTTCCACTGGAGTAACTTTGATTCGTCACTCCTGACGCTGTTATCATTATTAGCGACATTGTTTGAGCTAATTGACTTCGGCGTAAACAAATCGCTGGACTTGACTAATGTTCATAATGTTTTTTGTTTCAGGTAATATTCGGCTATTAGTCAACTGGTGTGATTGATTATGGCTTAGCATTTATTTAAGCCGTGTGGTAAGTCATTGTCTGCACTGTCACAATTTTCATCGGTGGTTGATGATGTAACTTACAGTGTTTTACTATTCCTAATATTTTTTTTACATTATCTGTAATGCCGTAATTCGCCGTCATTATCATTACTTCGAGTATACACACTTAGATTAGATCAATAAACGCGGTGTACGATATTCAATGAAATGTAATTTGGGTGTCACACATTGTCAACTTACCCCATACTTAATTCCTCTTTCGTAGTTGTCATGCGATGCGAGCATGTAAGTTAGAAGTTTTGACAGTAACGTGACATGAAATAATTATATCTACCGTTACAGATTTACTGAAAACTTTACTAGCTTTTCAAAAGCTGAAAATGTTATTTTAATTCTGAGTAATCGTACAGCTTCTACAGTAAAAGCTCAAGAATCGCAGGAAAAGCTAGAGGGGTGTATTACACTTAGGTATACAGGTACACTTGTTAACAGACAGAAAGTATGAAACGGTGTAGTTTACATTGTGTGAAGCCTCATCGAGTTAATCCGAAGCCATATTTAATTAAATTGTAGTCGTAGGTGGACATCGCTCGAGGCCCATTGTTTTGTCGACCGTCTTTCCGATCCGACGTGACACGCCCCTACTAGACGATTCGATTTTATGAAGTTTAATTCAAATCTTCTTGCTTGGTGAGATTTTTTTAACATCTTTAAAAAAATATTTGAAATAGTTTGTGTCACAAAAATATTATCTAGTTCTCGTGATTCTCAGTGCTTCAACTAGTTTTTTGTGTTTCAACTAAACCTCTATCAGTTAATGTTAAGTAGAGACATTTTTGGTGTCGCTAAACGTATAAAAACTTCAAAGGATTTCTTTAATTCCGTTTTTCATTTGCGGTATAAACTCCGACATTAAAGAATAGTAAAAGAAACTCGTTCACGTCGGTCTACGTCGGCCACTAATCTAATTATCCTCAACGCTCACTCGAAAAACTCGCAAGTATGGAACGAGTGCAAGCAGTTTGCTCCATTCTTTTCCTGTTAACTTCGGTGTTCGAGGCGCAGCCACTGCCCGCCCACTAATACAACGCGACGCTTGTAAGTGTTCACCCTAATATTACGTAGGTACGTATCTATTTATTTCTCCCTAGACGGTAATTGCGTTTCTTCATTTAGTTGTCGAATCGCATCTATCGACCGCCGGTGATGACCGGGCATTATTAAGGGATTATTTTCAGTGATTGACCCACCTCGACCTGACCTGAGCCTCTGACCCCGCGGCGGTGGTCTGCTCCCTTCATTTGGCTAACCTGTTTTGTGAGATTAGCGCGTCTTTAAAGTAGACGATCACAGGGGAGTGGTTTAACCCTGATTTAACTGTCAAGTATGGAAATGTAGGTAGGGGCAGGCGAAACGATTTTAAGGGGGATTTTTTATTGTTAGATTAAAAGATTTCCTTGAAATAGGTTAATTACGTAAAGCGCGGTCAAATCTTTATTGATCTTAGCCTCTTGTCGTGGTCCGAACGTCGGACGTAATCGCTATCTTAGACATTACAAACTACATCGTATGTAGTGGATCGAATAGGCTGCACATTCATTCAGTGTTCCCCAGTTATCGGAAACGTTGTTTAAGGCAACACAGGGCACGGTGGCGAGCATTCGTCGGACTAAACGGCTCGGGTCCGGAGGCTCGTATTTGTAACGCGGCGCGTTATTAATAGCCGCGATAGCGTTGCCGCTGCGGTGGCGCACGATATTTGGGAAATCCGGATTTGCATAGGATAATGGTGTCGGTGCAGCAATGTGAAGTGCCGCCGCGGCGCGTCGCCGCCGTACATCTGTTCAGCACGTTATTTACATGCAATCTATTTGATGTTGTTCTTTTCTTAGATTTACGGGAATTACTGGATTAATAAGTACGACTGCTTGTTGATTGCACTTAAAATTTAACTGGTTTCGCTAATGCTTTGATTAACAAAAATACTGGAAAGCGATCATTGGTTCAATTACTCAGATTGCGTTTTATGATTCCCGTTCGGAATACACGTATAATTAAGTGAATCCAACCCTACCTCCGCTAGTCCGAATCGTTAGCCGGCAATGTCGCCCCGTCGTTATCCTCTCGTAACACTGTCAGTTCCAATATCAATATGCAACATTTCACGCGGCGAGCGCGCTCGGAATGGCGATTGCTCGTTTGCGCGTCACTGCTACGAAAATGATTGAGGTAGCGATAATGGGATTAGCTGACTAATGGCCGCCAGATATGTAGAAGCTAATTAAGACTACGTAGGAAGTGCTATGCCTTTACAAAACCTTGAAGATGTCAAAAACAGCAAATTTTCGTAATTTTTTTGTAGTCTTTTTTTACACGCGAATACCGACAGCGATTGTGCTACTCTGAACGTGGAAAGTTAATTAAGAGATGGCGTCTTCGAAACATGCTAATCGCAACCTGTCCCTGTCACCTGCCTAAAGGATTTAAAAAGCAATTTAGTCCCGAGATACCGGCCCGCTCTTGATTTTGTTAAAAATCGTCGAGCCCTTTTGTCACAGTAAATCTTAAAACTTTCTCACAACTGTAATTAGAAACGTTAATTATGAGCCCAATCGAACGATCGCTCGGTTCGCTATCTAGTTAAATTCAGTTAAGTACTGCTTGCGCGCTGTAAATATTATCTACCGATGCTCGCTTTCCAGTGGCCCGAACCAATCTATGAGTGTTACGTATTTGATTTTTTTTAATAGGGTAACATTTCATCATTTCCCACCCAGTCTTGCACCTATATGCTTACAATGTTTGAGATTACTAACGATTTTAATTTATTTCAACGTCTGCAGGTTTTTGATGGCTTGCCTTTTGATGCAATATGACTGTCTAATTGGGAAAACATGTAGTTTTCGAGTGTTTTCAAGTAAATCAGTAGCGTGTATTGCCATTTACGTACTTACCACTTTATACTATTGCCATTGCCTATTTTAAAATGTAAATATTTCTATAGTTACATGTAGACGCGTATTATCCGTGAGTCATGAATGCAAATCCTTTTTACGATCTATTATTTACATTCCGTAGCACCAGTTTGTGATCGTATCAATTCATAGTCTTGTCTACGACAGACGAGCTGCGACACTATAGACTGGACGATGCCCGACATTCTCATTTGTTAAACAGATCGTAGTTTCGTTTAGTTCGAGGGCAATGAATAATTTATCCTGTTTGCGTTATTTATGTCAAATGCCTAACATGTTTTACAACTATGACTGACTTTTATTAAATAGATTGAATTTCTGATGTAAAATAAATGACCTAGTTATTCCATAGGTATAACGTAAAAATGCATCATTATTGGCACACAATAGTTACGTTGTTAAATTAGTGCATTTAAAATAGTTTTAAACAAATAATTGATAAAATGTATTAATATTTAAGACTCGACTTTATTTGAAGCTCACATTACCGAGCAGCAGAAAATAACTAACTGGCTTGATTGATGTTTTGTCTTCTATAGATGTACCAAACTGCTTTTTATACAGATAGCCGCAAACATTATGAATCGCCTAGTAACGCTGCTTAAATATCAGATTAGAGTAACAAACAACAACGGCAACAATAATAACACGGTAGTTAATAAAGCAGACGCTAATAAATTTCTGCATACCTACCTAATTTTATGTGTCCGACCTAATTACATACAACTATCCCGTACTGTCAATAGTTTTATTTCATTAAACTATCTCTTCTATCTATAAATAGCGGTCACAATAAAAATCACGATGATAATTGTCGGGTCGTGGGGTGAGGAGGGGAGGGGGCCGGTCGCGTGCCTGATGTATGCGCCGCCGGCGCCGCGACGCCAGACCCGCCGGCGCCGACCCATGCCGCCCCAATGCAGATATCGTGCATGCTCGTTCAGCCCGCACCGCACCACGCGAAACAACCCAACCACCACCAGGACCTCCGAAGCCTGACCTACCTACCAACCCACAATTTTGAAAACCACGCCGGTGGCCTCCTTTTGATCGATAGCCCGCGTAATGACGCGGGAAACTATTTCCTACGTATTTCCTCCACTCAATAAAACATCGAATATGCTTATTTATGTGTCCGCGTCAGTTTATTTGGGGCTTTGTCAATGCGGCCCGTAGTGCCGACTACACTCGAAGGACCGTCATTTGTCAAGATTATGGCTGTTTGGGGATTGAGATATGAAAAGCGGTTATTGTTTTGAATATTTCCCTTTTTATGTAAGGATTCGTTTTTCTGTACGCTTATGATTCATAATGTAGAACTTATTATTAAAATCAGAAAACGTCCATGGCTAACTTTCAGTTCAGAATTTTATTCATTTTGTGTAAATGTACTGTACGTTGTTTATAATTTGTTGTTGTTTTCCGTGTGGTGTCTGGTATAGAATAACACCTCTCCATTGTCCTCCGTATTTACAATATAATGTACCAAGTTTCGAGTCAATCAGACCGGTTCTCTCCTGCGAAGTTGGCCCTGGCCGACCTACCAGATTTTTACTACTTTCGTCCGACTTGCACAAGTGTAAAAAATTTAAGATTAATTAGTTTTAGACACAAACAAAATTGAGCTACAAAATTGTGTTGCGAAATTCCTCCAAACAACTTACGTATACACATATTGCAGTTAAATAAAAGAATGTAAAAAGCTTTCTATATTGGCACAGTATTTTTCTTGATTTTGCTGTGGTTGAACCACGCCGCTTGTTCTACTGGAGAGCGTACAAATAAAAAACCAAAAGGTGTTAATAAAGTAGTACACTTCATGCTCACACCCGTACTTTAGGAGTTACGTACATGAGATGGCACAATTAGCACGTACAAAACTCGTCAGTCACGGCTTGGCGCCGAGTGGCAATTACGGTATTTCATCCTCAATAAAAGTGCACTCGGGCGCCGCTAACGCCTGAGAAAGCTCCCTGTTGCCTATAAAGCTAATGTGGCGAACATATAAAGATTTAAATGACGTCTCCGGACGGTCCAGCGAGTGGCCGTCCTCGCTCTCCGCCGGGCCCATAACCACTCCGACACGGGAATACAACCGTGTTGCAAATACAAGGGCTAAAAATAAAATTGCAGTAATGAAATAAACAAAATTTATTTACGTATTCATGAAAGCGTCGGATTGAGCATGAACGAAGTTTTTCTCGCATTGTGGCCCTAAACACGGAAAAATATAACACAACACCCTTCAATATTTACCTCATTACGTTTAGACGGCGGAATACGGCAGTCGTACAGCGTGAAAGCAAACATTTTGGCGATTAATCTGGGAATACTGTGCTATATCGGGGCGCTGGAGGCGGCACATTTATTTTATGTGCCGGCAATGTTACATACGCCATAAAAGTCGTTAGGGCGGCGTAACGTCTCGCCGGCGTCTTGGCCGCTTTAATTATACCTAGATAATACGGCGCCGACTGCTCCCCGCGTTGTCGCTTGTCGGCTCGGCCTCCTAAACATTAACGTAATACGGTGCAATAACGTACTTACCACTTCCTGATGTACTCACTCAGCCATATGTTATAGTAATGCCCGACCTAATCACCCGTGCTTAGTAAGGGTTCGTGTTACGCGAGCCCCGGCACGCACCACACAGGCAGCGGCAATATTGTGCCTTCCACAATATGGTCAAATTCGCAACCACATTCAATCTCTACCTAAATTATTACACTTAACGGAAGTGTGTATTATAGAAATTTGAAATTCTCCTTGTATTTTGTACGCACTTGACCGTGGCCCCGAGTAGGAGGGGTGAGCTGGCTGACCCCGTCGAACCCTAACTTTTGACGTAGTGACTTTTGCGTAACGGTTTTTTAGCTTTCCAGCCATTACACCCCTCGGTAGCAAAAATGTTTTAAAAAAAACCCTGAGGCTCTGTGTATGCGTCTACTACATTTTGGCTGGAAATTTTATTTTAAAACAATGAATAGTCCTCCATTTGAATAATATATGTTTAAGTACCTGCTGGAACAAAATAAGTAAATTTCTTGTATAAGGAATTTTCGTTCGATCAAATTGTGTCAACTCAAGTGAAACGACCTGTAACGTAATATCCAATGTCACTGGCACAGATGCTTCAGTCTGCTGCAATTGGGAACCCCTTAGATCCAACTCACCTTAACTACTCGGGCTAGTCTCATGGTTGTAAAAAACAAAGATTAGCAGGAGTTGTTATTCGTAATAGTTGAAGCACGGCCGGGCGAAGGTGGGGCACGGCGCAGATGGAGATTTATCGCGCCCGCCGGAGCTGAGACAACAAGTTCGCGCATTAAACGACTCCGGGACATTAGCCGGCTGCAAGATGCCGTCCCAGATCATAATTAAGTGCCGCCCAATTTATCGGCCCGACCCGCACCCCGAAAACTCCCCTTAAACTTCCCTTATCGTACGTAGTAAAAGCTCTTTATTTTGTAGTTAGTCCGCTCCCGCAGTTATCGCCTTTTATCTTGGGCTGTTGTGTTATTTTAGGTACTCCCGCGGTAAAACTAAGCCTCCTTTACGAGTTTATAATAAAAATGTTGCCGCGTACACGAGCTCCGGCTTTGGGAAGATTTATTTACAACCCTTTCATTTCCTATGTCAATTTATGATCTTTGTTGTGCTCTCCAAACGTCTTTTACATTAAGTAACAACTTCCTTTACTCTGTTTATGGTTGAATGAACACATTTTTTGTAGTTCTTTTGAATTGTTTCTATTAGTTCCATCAGTAGCTAATGTTCCGATCAGGGTCAGGTTTGCGGTATGCTTGAAATGCTCCTTTTAAAAATGTATAGAATCAAACATCAAAAGTAGATCATAGTCGATTTCCTAACTAACTTTCGGTTTGTCTCCTGTCTTTGTTACATACATACATACATATTCTCACGCCTGTATTCCCAAGAGGGGTAGGCAGAGCACATGAATTGAAAAATCCAGTGCCACGTTTAGCAATTTCAGGGCAACCAGATGGTTAAACGTGATATTGCAGTGGCAGGTTGCTAGCCCATCGCCCACAATACACTAACCCTTTCCCAGAGTCGACTCTTACGACACCCACGGGAAGAAAGGGGGAGGTGCTATTCTAACCCGGCACCACACGGGACTGTCTTTGTTGACTGCCTCAAATTCAAAATCTACCTACACAAGGTATCAAATCAAAATCTAAACCAGCTAGAAATATCATTTCAGCAGGATATCGATTAACAGCAAATAGTTGCTCACTAAATAGTCAGGCAGGTAACACTTAGGTACATAAAGCGAATGGCGTGAGCTGCAAGCACTACCTCCTCAGTCTAATTACTCCAGCAAGGCTAAACAGGTTACCCGGGCCGCCTAACGACGCCCTGCCTATAGACATGTCAAACACAAAATTGCATTTTGTACTTACACAGATCACAAAATAGTGATGGCGTGGGTGAATCGATATGAATTATACATATGTATAGGTACCTGACTAGTTTCATAATCTGATTGTTCAAACACTGGGCCATCCATTCGTTGGTATTGGACGATTAGCTACATTACATTTAGGTTTAGTGATTTGCAATTTATAAAGACTGTTTCGTACTTCTAACTTGCGTTGTCATTTTCCACATATGTAAAAAACTATTTACTGTACAAAACAAATAAAAAAACCTGAACGAACAGCTCACAACAGACGTACAGAGACCAACACATCCCTTACTATTGTGAACCAGAGCTCTTGATAATACAACTAAATGAGAATTTAATGCATTGTTTAGTCAAATCTTAACTAGTTTGCACTCTCTGTGCGTATCTAAGTCTGCGAAATTACGTTATATATACCACGCGGTCTTACTTCCTGTTTATTTCGCGAGATTGCATCCAAGGCACTTGCACACGTTTAATTTCATGAAACCCCTTTGGTGCACTCGGCACCGTGTCTGCCCGAGGGCGCGCTGTTATTTGTACGACGCCGGTCTTTTAGATGCTACTACGAAAATTGTATGATTGTGCGCTTTGCGTAATTCATCAAAGACCCCGAAAACCACCCTGCATTGTAACAACCGACCCACTGTACACCGAGCTAGTTAATTAGAAACACACGTGAAGCGGACTTGCTTGTGAAATATTTAAACAATAGGAAGGTAGATTTAATTAGCTTATAGCCTTAATTACTGAGATTAGCAACACTCGACTCGCTAGTAAAACCTCAGCTAGCTGAAAGGTGAAGCACTCTCTTTGGGGCCGCTAATGTATTTAGTAAGGCAGCACGCTGGCTGACCTAATGATTTTTCTCTTCACGGCACGTTAGTAAAACAGGCAATTTACGCGAGCCTATAAGTAACGAGATTCATTAAGGCTGTTACAAAGTGGCGCGGGCGTTCTTAAAGCGAATGGCCCTCGAGCTTGCAGCGCTGAGCGCTCATAAAGGCGAGCGAGCCGACCCGCGCCGGCCGAGGCGCCGCGCAATTTAATGAAACACCTGGAGAGGTCGCGCCTACTTCCGTTGCATTAATCTCGCACCCGCACCACGCTGCCTCTCCATTACTTACCACCGGCCAGGCTGCCTGGCTTCACCTCTATGCCCCCACTTGTTTCATGATCGCTCACTTAACTCAATTTTACCACGAGAGCCAAACTAAAGGCCAGTAAATAAATTCTACAGTATTGGCCGTGTTTCTATACCGCACCTGTAAAGGTAGCGAGCCAATGCTACTCGCTAGCTCCGATAAACAAGGACTGACCGCGTGCTCCCGGCGGCTGCGACGGTAAAAGTAGCCGAGATAACTCCGTGCACGAATGCATATTTTAACGCTAAGCTATGGCACCCTGGCGCAAACTTGTTGGGAACTTCGCAAGAATAATTGTTACAGGATTCCATAAACGAAAGTGCGGTTTTAATTTTGCGGAGCTTTCGTAGCAGCCTATGTAGGTCTATGTTGGTTCCATGTTTGCTGTCGCACGGGATATTGGTAATAGGCGCGGAGGCACTTGTGGCCGATGGTACTTTATGACTGTTTGTGTGTGTTTTGTAGGCGTGCTCGTCGTTACGTCAACAGCACGCACGGGGCGGCGCCCAGAGACCGAAATAAAAAGTACGCGGCGATCGCGAGGCGTAAACACGCGCCCCTCCCGCGTGACGCCTCATTAGCCACTCCCCTGCACCTCTATAAATCATTTTAAATTCAAATTCTACTTACTTTCAGAATTGACTTTGCTTACCTAATTCCCTTTCCTAGCCACAAAATTTTGCAAATTAGATTTCACCTTTCCCTCGCTTTGGCTTGTCGGAAAAAAATTATTTGCGGCATCCGGGGCCGGATCTCGGCTTGTGATCGTGTTACCATCTATTGCACGATTCCAACCCGAGGAAACCTTTTGAATAATCTACTCCATCGGGACTTGCTTATTCTAATACGTGTTTGTATCCCTCACACCTATAAGCGACCGAGTTTTATTTCACATGCAGCATTTGACCTTGTTTAACAATGCGGCCCCAAAAAATTATAGTATTTTTTAATTTACCTAAGTTTTATTACTATCAGGCTTTTAAATTTGTACCACAACAGTGCACGTTATGATACAAATTGAAAAGCCTTATAACAATACCTAAGGCGTTTGTTTTAAAAATAAAATGTTTGCACACTAGATACACAACTATAGAGTAAGGTGTAATGGCACCGGCACGCTCCCAGCTGGACCGGGCCACGTGGCACGCTACCTGCTCTCCTACAGGAATTGGCACGGCTCACCGGCCATTTCTATTCCCGTCTGTCCCTGTTACACGTTTATTTTGGGCACCGACTTCATTGCGTACAAGTGGGCTTCTAGATGGCTACGTGACGGTACCGTGTCATTCATCTGCTTGTTAGCCCATTGTTTTCTCGTTTGTTGATTTTTTGCGCCGCAGCCAATAGTATTAGCGGGCAGTAATGGTGCGCGTACGTCGCGTCGATACTGCGACTGCGATACGTGGATAAGCGTGACCGCGCTCCGCCGACAGCGTGTCGCCAATCCATCAATCGTGATCGAACGCTCTGATCGATTAACGACTGCACGCCTCGCCCAACATACATTCTTGACATCTATTTGGCTCATCGATTTGTTTTGCCTGACTAATCTGAAGTGATTAAACTCATTCGATTTAATTATTTCGCTACTACTACTCAGCTGTTGGTAGCTGATCATGCTTCTAGTGATTAAAATATTAGCTAGTACTTCTCCGATTAGAAAATGACACACTTATTATCTTAGTTTATTATCAGCGTTCAGATCTGCACACGTGTTTTACGTGTATCATATCTGATGATAAAATAAAGTTAAAAGCTAAATGAGTTACGTTTTCCCATGTAACACCTATCCGTGTCTAAAGCAGAAGACGCAATTAGTAGGCACTCTGTAGTTGTCGCCGTCTCGGGCGAGGGAGCTGGCGCGTGCCTCGGGCCGGTGCTCCTCGAGGCGAGGGCTGTTCGTTATACACGTCATACTCCCCGAGTGCTCTCGCCCGCTTTACTGCACTACGAACAAGAGGCCAGCGCCTCCGCTCATTTATATCGTTTTGTCGTAATCAAGCGCTGAGTAAAGTCAGGTGCCAAGTCTGAATGAGAACATTTTTACATCAACCTTACCGCTCCTTCTCACTTCCACTTGACGCCATTTTCTATTCGTATTCGATTCTGTGTTCCATATTTTTCTATCCCATAGTATTCGTTATCGTCAGGTGATGGCGACAGACCCATCAACCCTTTATACAGGGTGTCCCAAAGTTATGGGACATGAAGGGGAAGTACCTTAAATATCGTAGATAGTGTATTTTGCTCAAAGAAGACTTTATCTTATTTTCAAAAGTTAGTAATTCTGCATTCATAGATTTTCTAAAAATTACTTGCTTCGTCTGGGAATCGAACCGACTAAAATGTCAAAAAAAAATCATCCTGTTTTTATGATGCCAATCGAAAGAATAGCTAAAAAATAATAACTCTGCTTAAGTAACATAGTATTTTAAAAGAAAGGAACAACGTGAAATTAATCACTTTAATCAAATTAAAAACATACATGAAACTGTCGTAGTCAATTAATTGGGTATTTTTGTGTAAATTAAATTAATTAAATGCTCAAAATGTGATCCCTCTTGTCTTACACAAATTGCCAATCTTTTAATGAGTCTGCTGCCTGTTGATCTTCGGACCTTACCCCATTAGATTTTTTCTTTTGGGGATACGTAAAAGATAATTAATATGCTATACAAAAAGCGATACGAGAACGTGGGCGAGTTACAAACAGAATTGTGCCATATCACATCGAGTGTTCACCATAAAATTGTTAGAAAATCAACAGGCAGCGGACTCATTAAAAGATTAGCGATTTGCATCAGACAAGAGGGATCACATTTTGAGCTTTTAATTAATTATTTACACAAAAATATCCTCTTAATTGACTACGACGGTTACAATGCATGTTTTTAACTTGATTAAATGATTAATTTCACGTTGTTTCTTTCTTTTAAAATATTATGTTACTTAAGCAGAGTTATTATTTTTTAGCTATACTTTCGATTGGCATCATAAAAACAGGATGTTTTTTTTTTGACATTTTAGTCGGTTCGATTCCCAGACGAAGCAAGTAATTTTTAGAAAATCTATGAATGCAAAATTACTAACTTTTGAAAATAAGATAAAGTCTTCTTTGAGCAAAATACACTATCTACGATATTTAAGGTACTTCCCCTTCATGTCCCATAACTTTGGGACACCCTGTATACTGCAAGTACGCATTGTTGTGTCATAAAGAATAAGGCAAGGGAAGCGCGCTCGGTTTGCTCCTCCACTATCACAAAAATGTTATTAGTTTTGGGCCGCTATTGTCCACCCCGCGCCCGTTCAACCCTCCCATTCCTCCCTTGAGCAAATAAGGCATATTGAAAGGTCGCACCGTAGATTTGTTTTAATCCTTGTATCTTTACATTTACACTGATTTCCCATGTCCTCTGTGTACTATTTTAATAACCATATACTATGTTTATGTATTCTTTAACTGAATACAAAATACAATAGATACTATCGATCCATTAAAGTTGGTCAACGCAAAATAAAACGGAAAAATGTTAGGTCGTATATTTATGACCAAATCTGTACAAAGCTAAAAGAGAAGTGATCGAAGAGCAATTAATTGGCCGTAATGAGTGCATCGGGACCGAGAGCGGCAGCCAGGACCCGGGGCGCGGGCCATTCATCTCAGGCAACGCGGCCATTTTGTATCTACGTGGACATTCGTCACGCTAATCGCCGCGATACACCTGCATCCACCAGCCTTCCACTCCTGATCCCGACACGCTGAATCGTCCTATTTGTAAAACTTATCTAACAGCCAGCAGATACCTCCTCTTGATTGACTTACCCAATTCGTCGCTCTAAGTTTCCCGTTAATGAATACCGATTTCATATACCCACTAAAGTTATCTCAGTTATGATCAAAACGTGATCACCCATTCAAGTTTCACAAATGGGTAGCTAGGAATTGAAACTCGGTTAAGTAGACGACGCGGAGTAACAGGAAGTAATAACTTTATCCCGAGCTTTAACTGCGAGAGTACCGTCCAACTAACATTATGCCTGCCAGTAACAAGTTAATCTAAATGCAGCCGACTGCCTCCGCCAGCTAGTTCCAGCACGCATCGCCAAAGTTTAATAACTGAGAAATTTGGAGCACGCCTGCTTTCGATTCAACTAGCCGCTAAAGATTGGTGCTCCTCTGTTTGCTTATTAATTAATATGCTTCAGATTTAAAACAGATACAAAACGATAAAAAGTGGTTGCAAAAGTAAGTCTATAAATCATGCGGACATTATCACAAAACTCTCCTTACTTGAATACTGAATATTCAGATGGGTTTTGTTTGTATTTACTTAGAAAGCGCGATAAGCGCCTTTCCGTTTTTTCATTGAATAAAATATGGTGCAAGAGGCTCGCCGTGCAACGATAAGCCGTCAGCGAGGCTCTTCCCGTCACGTAGTGCGACAGTTAATTACGCGGATGTAAATAAATCATCGCAGACGGGTGCGGCGGCGGCGGAGGGCTTCGATTCCGAAAGGCAATTATCTCGCGCCTCATTGACGCCGAAAGTGAGCAGAGCGAGGACCGCGCCGCCCTCGCCCGCCGCGCAAGTATTTGACACCACCTAAGACGCGGTTATAAGGAAAAATCGAGTGGAGGATTTCTGATGGCTACGTGCCCGGCTCACAGCAATTGTGATGCATGGAGGGATTTCCGCGCGCCGACCGATATTGAGCCGAAACTGCGACCGCCAGCGCTGCCGCCGCCCCGTTATACATTATTGCTTATCGGAATGATATCGAATGAGGTCCGCCATTTTCGTCTTTTCTGAGAGCCGAGAAGTATCGCTTACCTGGGGCGCGTAACCCCTTATCTTTCTTCACTTTCCACTTATGTAGCAAAAATAGCATATTGGATCGACTGTTACCACACATTACTTTGTATGGGTGATATCAAGACGAAAACCATTCATATTGATGTTATTTTCGGCGCCTAACTTTGGATTTTGCGCTTTTCAGGGCCGGTGTAACCGGGAGAAGCCGCCTTGCAAGTACTTCCACCCGCCGCAGCACCTAAAGGACCAGCTGCTGATCAACGGCCGAAACCACTTAGCCCTGAAGAACGCGCTAATGCAGCAGATGGGGCTAACGCCGGGCCAGGTGCTGCCTGGCCAGGTCCCCGCTGTGGTCAGTAGCCCCTTGCTTCCCTCCACACCACACTTCAACGCTTGAGCGATCGGTCCTCAATGCGTACTCACTGCACGCAACACGCAGCTTTCGGTGTACTTGCTATTCCGTAATTTTATGAGCGATTATTTAAACACGTAGATTTTTTGACTAGATAAATATGTAATAGCGTTTAAGTTGTGCCTTATGAATTCGCTAATAAAGTAACTAGTTTGGTAAATATAAAGTTGCATTTGGTAAGATGCTACTTTTACGAAAATAGGAATGTTAACTTGTTTTATAGTCCAAAAAATTCAGCAAGAACATCGGTATGGACTTTAAAGTAACTATAGCGCGTCATTTCCGTACATCGATATAGCAACATAACGCTTCTGCTCTGTATCAAGTTTCCAATCCTAATTTAAAGTTTTGCCTTGAGTATGTGATTAAATTCAACAAAATCAGAAGTATGTAGGTACCTGTTTCCTCAACATGAGTTTGCTGTTAGGCACAACTTAAACTTTGTCGCTGGCGGCCGATCGCTCCACACTGCTTGAGCATGTTTGTACGATTCGTTCCTTAAGTGGCATGACTGCTCTCCAAACTTACACGCGTATGACTGGGTATAAGCGGTTACCTTACGCTGATTTAATCACCATAACTACATTCCCTCACTTATTCACACTGTCGCTGAAGACGCGAACCAAGCCCCCTCGGCGTCTCCCTTTGCGCCATCGTTCTGTTGTGTCGTTAATTCGGGTCTGTGCACTAACACAGTAGTGGGAACAGTAGTAAACTTGGTGCACGGGGTGAAGCCGAGGCGGCAAGGACGCGGCTCGGGGCTCCGGGCAGGCAGGGGCCGGCTCTAGCACGATGAGTAGCGTGTTTGTGTGGTTTTGTGTAAGGTGGGCGGCGTGAGCGGAGCAGGCGCGGCCGCGAGCCACCTCGCCGCGCTGGACCCGATCAGTCTAGCCCTGCTCGCCCCGCAGGTAACGCCGCAGCCGCCGCGGGCCTCGCTCCACCACCGGCCTCCAGCGCAGCCTGCCACCCTTACCTCCGATCTTATTCGCAGATTACGCTTCTACGTACAACGCACCTACTAGAATCCGCTTACAAACCCTATCACCCAAGCAAATCCCGCTCCTATTGATATTAACCGGTGGCCGGTGGATGCTTTACTGGACAGACCGTATGCTTTAATTAAATTTTTCAATTTATTCTGGTGTAATGCACGTGAATGCTTATATGGCTATACACATTGACAACTAATAACGTAATTACTGGCTAGTGGTTTGTTTTGTATTAAACGCTTGCTGTGGATTTTGTAACGAGACTGTTAGATATGGTAATGGGAACCGGGTTGGATTTATGTGTAGCAGTAAATTGTATAATCTGTCAGGATCGTGTTTCGGAGTGGTGGTGATAAGTTGTGCGTGTGTCGCAGGCGACCTCGCCGTACCTGTCGGGCGTGCCCGGCGTGGGCTCGACGTACGCGCAGTACTACGCGCCGCAGCTGGTGCCGGCCATGCTGGGCCACGACCCGTCCGGCGCCGCCGCCTCGCCGCTCGGCGTCATGCAGCAGCCCGTGCTGCAGCAGAAACTGCCACGCACCGACCGTCTCGAGGTAAGAATCAACCCAGCCCTATCGACAAATTGACTGACTGATACCTACCTATCTATTACACCTGATTAGTGCTTCCCAAATATGCCACCTATGCCGGAGACCGAATCGTCTACAGTGAATACTGACGCCGTTTCAAGCTTATACTTGCCCCCCGGAATAAAAGTTAACTGGATCCTCGTTCCATTTATTTTATTACTATCTGACAGCGAAAATTTCATCAAGATCGTAGCGAATGTACGGTAGTAGTATTCACAGTGTTTGGATGGTATCGAACTAAATTAGTTAATAATGGTAATAAATTGTCATGAAGTGATTTTGAGACATCGGTCTCCGGCGCATGTTCCGGCCACGAGTCCGTGCCGTCCCCGTGTGTCTGTGGCGCGCGTGCGCTTCGCGAGCAGCACTCGCTTACTCCCTCTGGTGAACGACTGCATTGTTGGCGCAATGCTCCGGCTGTTGGTCAAATTTTTGTTGACCATTTCATGTCAACTACTCATGCGTCTATTTGCGCCTACAGTGTACGTCATGAATGCTTAACCCGAAAAAAATATACATAGAGTAGTTACAAGGGAGGAAAAATAAATAAAAATGTTAAAAAATATCAATGATGTCAATTGTACAAATAAATGCGACGGATGCGTAACTCGTTAAATTGGAATACATAAAATTTATTCGAAACAAACACAAAAGCGGCGTCCGGTCGAGGTCAATACATATATTACAAAAATTGAGTCCCAGCACCGAAACCGAAATTAAATTTCCATATTTCCTACTGTTTCACAAATTGTGCTCGACGATGCAAATATACGGGTTACTGACTGCCCGCGTCAAGTAAATGTTGCGATCGGATTTTAATCGGGAACTGTCGAGTCGAGCGTCAAAAATTAGGGCGTGAAGTGGAGTCAGCAGCGAGTGTAGGGTTTAGGGCGCCGCGGGCAAGGGGCCAGGGCGCCAGTGGGTTAGCGGCTAGCGGGCAGTGGGCGAGTAGAGCGTAGCGAGGTGCGCGAGCGGCGGACATGCTGGTGTGTGGTGGTGCAGGTGTGCCGGGAGTTCCAGCGCGGCGCGTGCAAGCGCGCCGAGTCCGAGTGTCGCTTCGCGCACCCGCCGCCGCCCGTGGCCGCGCACGACGACGGCTGTGTCACGGTGTGCATGGACGCCGTCAAGGGCCGCTGCGTCCGCGACCCCTGCCGCTATTTCCACCCTCCCCTGCACCTGCAGGCGCACCTTAAGGCGCAGGCGCGCGGCGCGGTACGCCACCAGGCTGCACGCTCTTGCCTCGCTCGCTCGCGCTCGCTTCTCTTCTTCCGCTTGGTTTCGCTCGCCGCGACGCCGCTTCTGTTCGCAAAGCTTCTTTTGTTCAGTTCGCCGCAGCGCCGGCTCGCGCCACGCTTCCGTCGCACTCACGCTTTACTTTATTTTTAGTTTTATCTATCGCATAATATCACCTTTTGCCGAGCTTTAGGTG
This sequence comes from Adoxophyes honmai, assembly GCA_005406045.1. Lineage (NCBI taxonomy): Eukaryota > Metazoa > Arthropoda > Insecta > Lepidoptera > Tortricidae > Adoxophyes > Adoxophyes honmai. The sequence continues at coordinate 15,486 of BHDV01039963.1, read as the reverse complement.
TATTCTGTGCATCTACTACATCGTTATTGTTTCTGTCCCGTCCCGCGACGCTTCGCTTCACGTAGACGGCCGCAGCAGCGCAGCAGCCGGCAGCGAGCGCGACTTC
>BHDV01039963.1:0-14532 GCA_005406045.1 Adoxophyes honmai | reverse complement strand
CGTCAACCCCTACAAAAAGATGAAAACGACATAAACGCGGCCGCTCGGCACCGCGGCCGGGGGGCGCGGGGCGCGGGGTCTCCGCGTAGAGACTCGTACGTGTGCGGCTGAGTGTCCGCCCCGGCCTGTCGGGGCGGTTAGCGCTAGGCGTGTTGTCACATTTGTATTGTATTATTGTAAGGACGAAGCGAGAGGATTCGCCCTCGCCAAAGTCTCCGTAGTGTAACGCTATTATCTATTCTATTGTGTATTCTACTCACTTACCGTTATAATCTTATGCGTGTATATTTCTCGTATCTACGATCCCGGTAATAATAACGCTTGAATGCATGACTGTACGTTTTTTTATTACCTCTTGTCGATCGTCGTTTATCGTGAGTATCGTCGTACTGAGAGTTGAACGCTTAGTCCGTCGATCCCGCTACGTACACGCTTGTTCTCGGAGGAGGTCCGCACGGGTGCGCTTTGGCCGATGTGTCGATCCCGTACTAGTGGTTTCCGGCTTGCAGCAGCAGGCCCGCACCTAACACCGCCGCCTTCTAATTTTCGCATGGAATAGAACCCACCACCCTATACGTTTGGCTCATCAGGTATTGTTCTCATTATTCTAGAGGCTCCGTGTGTGCTCAGTGTGCTGGCGTGCTCATCACTAGCGCTGCAGAAGCGGCGAGCGCCGCCACTGCTTTATTATTTTCGGTCGCACGTTCTTTCTATTTATTTTGAACGCTTTCTGTTACATGCCTTCCGAATGACCGCTTCGGCTGTCGTTGCAAAATCTTTTGTCGCTTTTTGTGTTGGGCGGGTCAGGCTGCGCGCCGACCAACGCGCCCTTTGTGGTTTACACCGACGAGCGCGGACAGGTAACGAGTGCGCGTGTCACGCCACGCCGTACGCCCCGCTTGCACCTAACCCCACCTTCGGTTGATCCTTCCGGTGCGTTACGACGCTTGACGCTTATTAACGCTGGAACATCCCGTTTGGCATTGTAATCATTTGCGTAGTAGGCGACCATTCGCACTGTTTCCCGGCCCCGGCCTCTGCGCCGCTCCCGCTCTAACCAAGGGCCACTTGCATAATATTCTACAAACTTATACGATCGTACTAAGACAGTGGCACACCCGTCAAGCGGGGACCTGACGTGTCGCGCCCACCTGTAAGCTTGTATGTTATGCGACGCGGCCCAGCTCTTTGGAGCTCGCTAGCCTTCATCCCCACCAGCGTGACAAACTATGCTACTATTCACATTTTGTAAGCTCTTTTTTCCGTTATGAAGCTCGAAACTATTGGTTTTCTAGAAATTGTTAAAATTTTAATTAAGATCAGTAGATTAAGACTAATTTAACGATATCGAATAATGATGGAAATGTTTTACATTAAGACGATGATAATGAATAAAATATAGAATAGAAATCTATTGCAATGGCCTAAATTGGTTTTTTATTTGAATTCTTACTGGTATCTACATTACATCAAGTCGTTAAACAACAACAAAAACATCATTTAAAAAGAGCTAAAATAACAATGACTCCTTCTTTAAAACTTAGCTTGCTTCGTTTTCTCTGCTTCAGTAGAGACATTTAGTTAATTTTAGTTCTTCATGCTTAAAGTGAGCTTACGTAGACTAAGCGCTTGTTAATAGTGCAACAAACAGCCAGACCACACGATCACTACTAGCGGGCTATTCACAACAGCGGGTCAAGGTACGCTTGGTGAAATGAGCTTTTTAATCGACCCTGCGACACATCAAAGGAAGACACATAAAATCGGAATCATCATCATAACCTTCCTTTTTTGCGTAAGCAGGTTTTCAGGTCTCGTTTTTATTTGTTACGATTTGTTTTACTTTTTAATTTCTAACCAAAAAACCTAATAGGAGTAATGATGACACAGATGAGTTGGACACGCTGTGGCCGACCGCCTCGGTGCGACTGATGGCCTCGCTTATCAGGCGTCTCATGAGTGTCAATGTCACCATCCACATCAGCCATCTAGTATTTGTGCTGTAACTGTATTTGATTATATTGTAATGAACAGTTGATGCTACAACTTACTCGTTGATGATTTTTAGTTTTGTATAGTGAGACATACTTGCTTTCAAATGTGGAAGAAGTCACTCTACAGTATTGCCTTGCTTACACCCGGTAAGATACAATCAGCTTACTTTAATATCCTCAGTATAAGTGATTCCTTTTTGACGCCTAAACTGAAACACGCCGCTTGTACGAGCATGACCAACTAATTAAGCCTACGATACGCTTCTTATTAATTATCAATAATCACTCACTCACCGGCGGTTTCACTTTAGGTGGTTCTGTGAAATTAAATAATGAAGCCAAATTTACTTATCCACTGTTAAAAAGTTGACTGACGCCCGTCGCTTTTTAAATTGAATCTTAAAACACTGCACCAAGTACTAATTATACACGTCCGAAGACAACTTACTTTCTACATTTTGTCAACTTTTTAGCACATTTATATTCACCGCTTGCCAATGTCAACTATCAACCGCTAAGGGGGTTTTTATATTACTTATCTTTTTCAAAAATTTAATGCTTTTAATGAACTGTTATTTTTTAACTTTGCGTAGTTGGTTGTTGAGTTGAAAGTGGTGATAGAGAGATTCGAAGTGACTTCACTTTAAAGTATTATTTTGCCTTCTTTTATTTTGAATTATTCTGTTGAGACAAATGTATTGGCTTCCCCACGAACATTCACTTCGAGTATTCTCTAGCAATGCTTTAAGTGCTTCGCAGTTGCGGCTTCAACCCTCGCTTACGTTGAGGCCTATCTGATGCTTATTTGAAGTGTTCACGTAGATGTAATAATATTTACTTGGTTTTCTTTTGTTTGTCGTACAGTAACCGCACTCTCTAATGGTCATTATGTTGCAGTTTGTACTACCACTAACATGTCACGTCCAGAACTGTCATGTAAGCTAAAGGTATAAATTTATTTGTCTATTTAAATTATAACCATGCCTACGACCGACAAGCATGACCGTCCTTGTTTCTCTCCCGAGAACCGGAAGATGTGTAATCGATCACAGTCAATGCAGCCACATGTCGTAACTTCCCTCACAGCCTCTTAAGCTTTGTTAGCAACAGTTGGTATTTATTGGGTACACTTTGGACGCTACAAACCTCTAGAACGCCCTCGCCCTGGTAAAAGTTGACTAGCATCATGCTTTAGCTTTTTGTAAAATATAGTCACGCTTAAATGAGATTGGCTGCGCAATAATGATTATACTTCAAGCGTTCTGCATGCCATTTAGATATTATATATTCATACCTACTATGTGCATAATGCAGCGTACTTAACACCACTCTCTGACGGTAACGGCAACTCCAAAACGAGATTAACTCTTTGGGCTCGCGATAATAATTTAAATGCTGTGTAATTTATGTGCCAACAGATTTTGCAATATAAAGGTGACACACACTACTGGCGGGCTAGTAAATAAAGAATGCTTGGAAGGTCCAATCATATTGTGCAACGAATCTTGTAAAGTTATTGTAATATTGAAGCAGCGAAACGATTTCATTTCTTGCAATTTCGCCTTCCGTGTGTCCCGTTTAGTGTTTATTTATGTAGCGACTGAGAAACTACACACGCATAATTTCAGAATAGAACTTGGACTGTCCACCTACTTCATGTTTACGGTGAATAATTAGCAGTAGCAGATTTAATGCCACCCTCAGACCCTTCGCTGTGACTGTGACACGGCTCTCACCAGACGCAGTCACTCACTCTGCTCTTTGATATTACAAAAACTATTTCAGCGTTGTTTTTCAGACGGCTGTGCAATGAGGATATTGTTCAATGTCAGATGTATGAATGTCCAAAAATGATCAATTAGAATTAGTATTAACACTATTAACATATGATTTCATGAACCGCTGACGTTTCGTGATATAGATATAGAGAACGGATTGTGATATAATTTTACAAAGTAATTTTTAGTCACAAGTCTAGGCTGTTCATGAAGTAGTTACATAAAACAAACACAGCAGGTCGCCATCAAACAGTTGATCCAAGATGGATAAGCTCCCTTTCTTTTTCAAAGCTATAGTTCCATTCTTCAAGAAGACCAAGTCGACTGTGACAATAATAATTAAACTATTCGTAAGAACGTAACATGTAAGTGGCACTAATATTTATTATCTTATGTTGAGTACGATGAACTATATTTGTTCAACACTGGTTAAACGTTCATAACAAGAAAGAATGAAAAAAGTTCGGTCTTCTGTTCCATGGCTTTATACATTTTAGGATACACTGTATGACGGTCTGCGATCTGTTTTACAAGAAAAGATTGTTCCTAATAAGTAATTATTATATTTTCAGTTACTGGACACCCTCCCGGTGTGCCAAGATTTTAATCGACAAGGATGTACAAGACCTACCTGCAGATTTGTTCATATTCGTGAAGGTGGGTGTAAAAATTTGGTTGCAATATTTTACTCCATACCCGTTTGGATACAAATAAGTCTTATAACTCTCTCGATAAAAACGCAGTGTCATCCGTTCTAGTTACTGTCAAAACCTAAATTCTGTATTGTCTTTGATGGACCTATTTAGATTTTATGTTCTACATAGATTTATGGTGCTGAAATGAAAGCATTGTTGGCAGTTTTGGCAGTAACTGTAGTCTGGTTAAAATCTTATGACCATTCCCCATTAAACTTTTTATAGTAGAACTAAACTATATTGTAATGCCTCTCCTTTTTCCTCATATCTTGCATGATCACTGTGTATTTATATTCTTAATACTGAACAAGTAGTAGTATTTAACGTTTATAGTAGACATCATTTAACTAGATAGAAACTAGACTAATATTTTCTTAGTATCTTTGTTTCGAAATAGATGGAGCTGATATTTGATATTTCTATACAATTAAAAATAGAAATTCTAGATGTAGGTAGTACTTACTAGAAGTAAACCATGTAATATAATTTGTTTTTCGTAAATAACTACTACCTAAAACTTTACAATCCACCTTTTTAATAAGTCAACAAAATAACCGTTTAGAATAAAATGAAATGTTTTGCTCATTTTCATGTTTATAAAATCCCGTCCTCGTTTTATTCTCAACGGTTTCAGCTGATTTGTGTATCAGTACATATGCCGTGCGAACTTGCTTCGGTTCAACCAAGGACCCGGCTAAGCTACCGTTGACTCAAAGCGGAGCCGTGTGCTTGGCTCGGAAGGAGCGAACTTGAAGCGTGTTGCGTGGGGTCCGGGCAGACGAGTAACGCTGGTTGGTGGGTTGCAGGTTGCGGGCTGCAGGTGGCGGGCTCCCGCGTGGTGGTGTGCCGCGACGCCGCCGCGGGCGCGTGCCGGCGCGCCGCCTGCCGCTACTACCACATCCCCGTGCAGCTGCCGCCGGCGCTGCGGCCCCCCTAACCTGCCCCTCTCCCTTCGCCTCACCACACCCTCGCACCATCACTTCTCCTCACCCATCCAGCCCAGTACCCAGCCCCGCATCGCCGCGTTATCCATATCGATCGCGCCTCTGGCACACTCGGGAATGGCAGGTTCGGCCGGATCGCGCCGCCGCTCCCGCGGCTGAGGCGGTGATATCTTAGTGAATATCGGTTAGTGTAGAGCGGCGGGCGAGCGCCGTGGCCCGCGCGGCGCCGCTCGCCCGCCGCAGCGTTCGTTAGTCTTCGGGAAAGAGTGTGTACATAAGTAGCGGGATATGATTCTCAGGCACGGTCATGCGATTGTGATATGAATAGATTTCGAGGCGCCGGAGCCATTTGAGTAATTTTATCGAGATCGTACCGAGATCGTCAAATAGTAGTTAGTGAGGTTTCAAATGTTTTATTACTATTGTATATTTTTATTTTTTTTAAGATATGATGAGTTCCTGTAAAGATCGGTGCGTCCGCCGTTTGGCGGCGCGCAAACTTTGTTGTATACATATAAGTGATGTATGTCGAGACGGGCGGCTGCTGGCGAGACGGCCCCGGCCGGTGTCAAAAGTTGCCTCTCCGCACTCCTAATGTGAGCATTTTTGTGAGAATTATGTTACTTTTTTATGAATTATAAAATTTTGTTTTACTAGGTGACAAGTTTACAGTAGTTTAGATTAAGTGAACCAGTAATGAAACACCAATAGAGTAGCCGCTTCTCTCCTTCGGCACTGAAACTTTTGACGCCGGAGCACAATTTCACGTTTCGGGTCGCGCGCTCGCCGCGCGCACCCGGTTCACACGTTAGCATAGATCACGACACTCGTAGAGTGATAGGACAGACATTCGAAATACAATGAACGTTATTGGACAATATTAAAATGAAGAAGGCATACTTCCAAGCTATTTAAATTCTAGGATAGAACGTCGGCTTTATTCCAGATAGATTTTGCTAGATAATCATTACTTTACTGATAATCGATCCTCGTTTATCGAAGCACAAAATAGTGACCGGCGATCGAGTCCTTTACCTCTCGGGGAGTGCAGCTCGCACGCCCGCAGCGGGACAGCAGTATTAGTGGCCAGGCGCCAGGCGCGGCTCCCGCTCGCCGCGTGGCGGCAGGAGCGGCCTTGTGTCCCGCATGGAAGCCTGATGCCTAATATTATTCCTAGTCCATATCCTTTTTGTTGATCAGTCATGCGATTAATATTAGAATAAATATTAATAATTTGATTTATTCCTCCCATTTAGTGGATATTTTGATAATGATATATTAATAATAAAAAATATTTAAGATACATAATACATATTTGATTCTAAATCCTGATAAAGTGACACTACGTTAGTAATTTAGTCGGAGGGATACTTGTGCCGTGATTATATTTTTAGGTATATATTATGAAATAATTCCTAGCGTCGGAATTAAAGAAGTGATTAATGTGTAAGCGTGTTATGATATATTTATTGTCGTATCGTAAGTGGAATGCCATATCGATAAAAGGTGAATATATCGGAAGCGGAGTCAAACTCATTAGAACTCGTTGCGTTTGTTTTGTTGGTTGTTATTATCGGTCCGTGCTAGTGGCTAGGGTGATCACTTCACTTTTATCAATACGGCACTATGACTCTTAAATGTATAAGTTGTCATTTTATTTTTTGTTAAAATTTATCGTTTCATGGATTATTTGTTGCCTATAATTTTATAATCAAAATTTTATGATCTGACGCATTTATTGTAAGACAATCGATTACTTTTATAATTAATTAGTGTGATATAAATGACTATGGTATCAAATTGCCGTTATGAAAGATGAACATCGAAAGTATCCTTCCTGTTTAGAAGGGACTCTTCTGGCCCAAGGTTTCTAGTGGATTTTTATTTTCTTTTGTTGTATTTTTAATGTTGCGTGTGTCTTACACATAATATATTTCATTTTTGTGATATTTTTAACTATAAAGTACTGTTATGATAAATCCAAGTGGAATAATGATGACCTAATTAAATATTCAAGAATTTATTTGTAAATCACAAAAAAAAAATGTAAAACTGTAAATATATTGTCAAAAAAATGAACTGCAACAATAATTGATTATTATATCTCTCATCAATACACTGTAAGTTCTTTAAGTACCTTACTAATGGTATCTTATTATGTAGTACAGTCTACTTAAAGGTAAACCGGTCCAGTGAACAAATATTGATAATATTGTGAACATTTTTTATTCACGAGCAATCACAGAAAGTACATGACATTGTAATATTATTTATGAAATTACTATGTGATGTGATCTTCGGATCAATTTTGAGTACAGTATAGATAATAAACAACTGAATATGTGATAAGTCAATTTTATTTAAACATTCCAAGAACCTTTCGATTCATAAGTTTTGTAGGAAACCCTGCTCACACCACAGACTTATATTGAAATAGATGACTCAAGTGTATGTACTTCGCGTGCCAGCTTGAATAAGGACAACTTGAATAAGGCGGCGTCACCTCTGAATCGGTTTCACTCGGACTGTCAATTCCTATCACTAAAGTGCTCATGTGACGTTATAGTAGGTAGAGAAAAAGTAGCACGCTTGGTTTTCATGCAAATGCAGGTTAGCGAGGTATCTATTTCGATATAAGTCTGTAGCTGACACAATTTTATATACAATAAAGCGTGTCACACACTAAGCAGATACGGTAAGATATCTGTTACTGAATAGATATCTGTCAATATCGCTCGGCGCCCTATACAATTCAATGAGCTAACACACAGCGCAGATTATCGTCAAGTATCTGTTGGCACCGACATACGGAAAGATGGCATTTATACGCAGGTAAAATATTACCGTATTTGCGTAGTCTGCGACGGGCTTAAAGTAGGCACACGACCAAAGGCGTGGTCACCACATGGTAAGCAATCACCGTCGCCCATGGTCGTCCTCAGTGCCAAACATAGCCGATGTGTTGCCAACCCAGAGGTGTGAAGAGTGATCTTTATGACAATGATATAGCCAGTCTACAGAGTTGGAACTTATACCCTTAGGTACGAGTATAGGGATTTCAATGTGTACCTAAAGCACAGTATAGGTAATAGGTAGGTACTAAAGAGCCGTTTCCGAAGTACCTACGTCACACTTAAGGGGTTGTGGGTCAGAAATTTGTGACACTCTAAGAAATGAAAATGGGTTTAGGTATTCTTTAGGCGACAGGTTAGCAACTTGTCACTATTATACTAATCTCTTATATCTGTTTTCAAACGCAAATGATACTAAAAGTGGCTGCGAAGCGTGAAATAGTAATAATCATGGTTATGTCTACCTATTTCACGTTTCGTATGCTCTGTCTACCCCATTTGGGAATATAAGTAGGCGTGATAATATGTATGTATGTATGTATGTATGAAGAAAGTTGTGGTCATTTTCAAAGTAAAATTCTTACACATTAGAGGGGAGCTTAAAACTCCTAAATTCAACGTTATTTACTTACTTACTTTAATGATGGCCCCTAAGTACCTCGCGAAATGCGTCTCGTATTTCAATCTACAGCACACATCTACAGGTTTAGCTACTTACATACATACATACATATTCTCACGCCTGTATTCCCAGGAGGGGTAGGCAGAGCACATGAATTCAAAAATCCAGTGCCACGTTTAGCAAATTAAGGGTAACCAGATGGTCAAACTTGATATTGTGGTGACAGGTTGCTAGCCCGTCGCCCACAATACACCAACCCTTTCCCAGAGTCGACTCTTACGACACCCACGGGAAGAAAGGGGGAGGTGCTATTCTAACCCGGCACCACACGGGTAGCTACTTACTGTGTTAAAATCTACCGTTTTACGTGTGGTGTCGGATTTAGAATAACACCTCTCCATTTCTACCATAGATGTCTAAGAGGCAAGCAACGAATTAGGTTAAGGTATATTTTAGGTACACACAGGTAACAGGCAGGTAACCTGTCAACTCAAAACCTAAAAAATATATGCTAGAAGTGGTCACGAAACGTAAAATAGTTATGGTTTTGTCTATGTAGCGTTTCGTGCTCTCTGCTTTTTCCATTAGGCCCTTATTAGGGAATACGGGCGTGATGTATCTTGTCAAAGACTAAATACCTACTTGAAACTTTTATGTACCTAACTTGAGTAGCTATACCTATCTAATCTACTGATGCTCATACTTAGCTGCGCAGCGCAGACAATAGACTTTTTGTGCGATCGAGTCTTCGGCGCACAAAAAGTCTGCATGGATTGTGCGCCGGACTTTTTGCGTGTCGTATGCGTTACTGCATATAATTCCATAGGTTCTATTTTCACAGACTAAAAAATCCGTCGCGGATAGTCTGTCGTCTGCGCTGGGCCTTAGTGTCTTTGGGGAGAAAGAAAAAAAAATAGAAAAAAGAAATTCTCTAAGAAAAAATACATTATATTCCACGCACTGATAATCAGTTTCATCTGCGTAGTCTGATGGTCCCGCTAGGCACAGACAGACACAAAATATATCTTAAACTTATGAAAACATTTCGGATACTTACGCATTATCAAGCTGCGCCATTTGCTGCGCACACGATCATTAAATTTTACGACGCATGGGGAAATGCGCCCCCTTATATTACCATAACCATAAAAAATACTTTGCGATCAATTGCTGGCGTCGAGGGGCCCGTATACAATGCGTAAATGTAGAATAACAATTACTAAAACTAGGTCAGGGACTCTGAACCCTCGACTGTTTTTGTACACTAGTTTACCCACTACAGTTAATCAAAGGCCACATACCGCATTGTCCTAAATCTCGATTTTACTATTAGTAGTTATTCGAGAAAGGAAATGGTGCAAACAAGTGGGCTTAAGACTTACCTTTGGAACCTAAGTATACATAGTTACCAGCATTAGCTTAGCAAGTCACCGATAGGGGCAGCGCAGACCACACTCTCTATGCTCTATGGTATGCCAAGGCAGGCCAAACCCAGGCCCGCGGGCCACCAAGTGGCCCGCCAAGGCATTTGAGTTGTCCCGCCCAACATGTTCGGCCGGCAAGCTGGCTGTGCGCGGTGGCAGCGCTTGCACCTGATTGCTCGTCTTGAAAAACCGTTGTGGCCCGCCGTCGCCACAGTCATTAAAATTTTGCTCGCCTGGGAAATCTATTGGCCAGCCTTGCTCTATGCGATCGAGTCTGCGGCGCAGAAAACGTCTGCGTGGATTGTATGCATTGTGCGCCGGACTTCTTGCGCGTCGTGTGCGTTACTGCATATAATTCCATAGGTTCTATTTTCACAGAGTAAAAAGTCCGTCGCCGATAGTCTGTCGTCTGCGCAGGGCCATATAGTCCACCGGATTACCAAGTTGAAGTGGCAATGGGCAGGCCACATCGCACACAGCAGATGGCTGACGGGGTCGAATGGAGACCACGGACCAGCAAGCACAGCGTAGGACGTCCACCTACAATATAGACAGACGACCTTATAATTATAGGTCGCGGGAAGACGTTGGATGCACGTCGGTTCCAACCGGTACATAATATGGAAGTTCAAAGGGGAGGGTAAGTTCAGCAGTGGACCTCTTATGGTTGAGATGATGATGATGAACTAAGCAAGATTTAAGTATGTAGTGGAGGTAAGTTCACACATCGCTTTTTCCAGGTAAAAGCTGTGCTTGACTTCCCCCACTACAAAAAATCTTATCAAGTTTTAGGTATGTCGCGGTCAATAAACACGTACACATCCTCACGTGCCCATATTCCCAAGAGGGGTAGGCAGAGCACATGAATTCAAAAATCCAGTGCCACGTTTAGCAATTTCAGGATAATCAGATGGTACCTATAAAACATGATATAGTAGTGACAGGTTGCTAACCCATCGCCTACGATAACACTAACCCTTTTCCAGAGTCGCCTCTTACGACACCCACGGGAAGAAAGGGGGAGGTGCTATTCTAACCCGCCACCACTCGGGTTACGGGGGGAGTTATGTAAACCATTGGCATTTTTTACCAGTTTTGTCTACATACATAGATAGGTATTTCCAAACTACGCGGGTAGTTCCCATCTTCCGCTATCCTAAATTTCTAGGTAGGCGGGATAGGTTTGAAGTTGAAGATGCGAACTACCCAATGAAGCAAAGACTGTAGGGACAGTAGGTAACTATACTCTGCTCTGGCGGTTTAGGTACTTGTAAACAAACTTCTGTTGTCAAATTTGACACGGGTATTATCAAACCGCGTTTATTAGAAAGGCATGAGCCTGCGTCAGATTGAACGGTGCCTATTCAGACTGGTTTGACATTTCTCGGGGTGTCAGACAGGGTTGTGTAGCATCGCCGTGGCTATTCAATCTTTTCATGGATGACTGTTTACTCGATTTGAAAGAGCGAGACTGTGGATTGAAGATAGGGGAGTCTCTCATCAAATGTCTCTTGTACGCTGATGATCAGGTGCTCCTTGCATCGTCAGCGTGTGAGTTACAGGACTTGGTGACTCTAATGTACGAATCTTTTGAAAAGAAGGGAATGAGAATGAACGTAGGTAAAACGAAAGTTATGGTGATAGAGAAGAACGACGAAATGACTGAATGTGTTATAACAATTGGGAGTGAAAGGTTAGAACAAGTGAGAGATTTTAGGTATTTGGGATGTATGTTCACGAGTGATGGTAAGTACGATGAGGATATTGAAAGTAGAGTAAAAGCGGGAAATCAAATGAATTTAGCACTTCACTCCATTGTGAGCCGTCAGGACATTTCTGAAAATGCTCGTTTGGCTATTCACAACGGTGTGCTAGTACCTACTTTGATGTATGGCAGCGAGAGTTGGGTGTGGCAGAAGAGACATGAAAGTAGAGTGAATGCGGTTGAGATGCGTTCTTTGCGTAGCATGAGTGGTATGAAACTTACTGATAGGGTGCGTAATAGCGTGATTAGAGAGAAGTGTGGTCTGAAAGAGAGTATTATTACAAAGGTAGAGAAAGGTATGCTGCGTTGGTTTGGGCACGTGGAGAGAATGGATGAATCAAGGATATGTAAGCAAATCTACAAGGGAAGTGTGTTAGGGCAAGGCGGTCGAGGGCGCCCTCGAAAAACGTATATCGACCAGATCGGCGATGTACTAAACAAAGCCCAAATAAGGAGTACCCGAAACCGTCGAGCGTGTATGACAAGAGTGATGAATGTGAGTGAAGCGAGAGAAGTATGTCAGAATAGATGCGAATGGCGCTCTGTTGTCTCTGCCTACCCCGCAGGGAATAAGGCGTGACGGTTATGTATGTATGTATGTATGCATTGAGCTCATATGTCATTTTTGAACTAAATGCATTGACATTGTCAATGGTAGAGTATGCAGATAAAGTAAATTGTTATTTTGGTACAATGAATTTCTAAAACATGGAAAAAATATCAAATTATGTAGCGTTTTTCTATTGATTTCCGTTAGCATTATGGGATAATACTTCAGATCAAATAGAGTTACTTTCTTAAACCTGTAGCGTTTTTTAAGGATTTTAAATATTTTTTATTTATGTATTTTTGAACAGCTACGGCAATTTGATAAAGCGAAATAATGTGGTTGGTGACAGATTTGTCAGATATGATATTACAAATTTTTATTAAAAAAATGTCAGTATTTACCGAGAATAGAGTTTAAATATGCAAATCATATTCAGCTATTAATTCTATTATCTATAAGGGTCTGCACTTATGAAGATATCAAATCTTAGTTTATAGTTAGATTTAATAATTTATTAAGTACAATTATGCTAACGGTACTCTCGAATCCCTTTCTAATCGCGGTTCGATAATAGTAAACATTTCAACGGATGTTCAAATAGTTTAGCAAAGAAAGGACAAAATCAAAAATGTTCTGTTGGTGCCTAAGTTTAGGTACCTATATCAGAAACAATCACAATTAGAACACTAACGTCTATCAGATTGTGGGAAAGACTCCCATAGAGACATCTCTCTCCAGCCAGATGTTATGCCTGGGGACCGAAGTCCACAGAGAGTAAGTTGGAAGTCGTATTTATGCAACCGTTCGTCGGAACTTCGTTAGCGCGATGTAGGATCGTTTAGTTCGGCTATTCGACGCATGTTGCGCTGGGGCGCTTCGAGATCAATAAATATTTGGTAAGATTCCTTTGCTAAACTATTTGAACATCCGATAAAATGTGGGTAGTAAAACAACCTTATTAACCTGTCAAACCTGACATCAAGTTAGTTTACATTTAGTTAAGTACCTAAACCGCCAGAGTATAGGTCCTTGGATCTACGGTAGGTAAGAATGTGTAGCATTTACTCAATCGATGGTTTGTGATCGGGTAACTGACTTGCTCGTTTATATTCCTTGAACTGTAATAATACCTAGCTATCTAATTTAACTAAAAAAAACGACTTCAAATTTGCAATTAACTTGTGGGAAAGACTCCAATAGAGAGATCTCTCTCCAGGCAGATGTTATGCCTGGGGACCGAAGTCCACAGAGAGGAAGTTGGAAGTTGTATTTATGCAACCGTTCGTCGAAACTTCGTTAGCGCGATGTAGAACCGTTTAGTTCGGCTGTTCGACGCATGTGGCGCTGGGGCGCTACAAACTGAATGACTAGAAGTGGCCACAAAACGTGAAATAGTCATCGTTTTGTCTATGTAGCGTTTTGAGTGCTCTGCCTATCCCTTTTGGGAATACAGACGTGATTGCATATAGGTATGTATGCCTCCTACAATACGTATGCGGGCTGATTTACCTTCTATGCCGGTGCCGGAACACAACAGTGCATGCACTGCTGCTTTACGGAAGTGCTAGTGGGTAAGACGGTAATAATAGCGATCCCGACGTACTGTGCAAGAACTCCTACAACCGGGGTTTTATAATAATTATCTGTTTTCAGATGTTTGAAAATGCTTCGATAACGATTTCGTTTCATGACCGTTCTGATTATACTAGACGCTCTGCTCGCGGCGCGGGTCCGCCACACATTACATTACATTCCTGTACAAACTGCCAGCAAAATTAGTTTTCACTTCTCATGCTCTTAAAGTGTTTCTTTTATCCCTACGTAGCGGGCCTAAAACTCCATTTTAAGCTCTAGGGGCTAAAGTTTTTTTTTTTAATTTGCCTTAGAAACGCCTTAAACAGCCTTTCA
>BHDV01039952.1:0-23297 GCA_005406045.1 Adoxophyes honmai | reverse complement strand
GGCAACGGCAGCGCCGGCAACGCCAGCGAGCCGCTCGGCAACTGCAGCTTCGCCTGGAACACGTCGTGCTGGCAAACGCCAGCCCCGAAAGGCCGTCCCTGGGCTCTACTGTTACTGGCATTCCCGGCGCTAACGCTGTTCGGCAACGTGCTGGTGATAGCGGCGGTGCGGCGCGAGCGCGCGCTGCGCTCCGCCACCAACTACTTCATCGTGTCGCTGGCGCTGGCCGATTTGCTGGTCGCTGTCGTCGTCATGCCCTTCGGCGTCTACTACCTGGTGAGTGCCACACCAACCACACCCTTACACCATGTACTGATTTTGTGATAAGCAATTTCGAAACGAACCTTATGATCCGTTTGCACACAGTTGCCAACTATGTTACCTGCGTTGAACCAAAAGTTTCAACATCATTGTTTATTTATAACTTTAAAATTTAACAGCGCGGTTTCGTGATATCTCATAAGGTATTTAGACAGAAACTTTGTATTTAGAGTGTACAAGTTTTTAGTCGTACCTTTTTCACGAAAGTAATTCAATAGCATAGTGGAGCTTTCCCCTTTATCTTCGCGGTGTCCCTGCGGGAACTCGCCAAAACTTTCTTCCAAGCCGACTCGACGCGACAAAGTATTGCAGGTTAATTAAAAGAGCGTTATTAAAACTCCTCCAAAGTTGTCGGCAGTCAGAGATCAGATTGTTACAAATTGGGGACGCCGAAAGTTTAGGGTGCTGCTGCCGAGTTAAACGGTCGCGGGCTGCTCGTAGCAGGCGTCCTGTCTGCACAACTGTTGAGCAGCGCCGAGGGAGAAGGTGCATGGGATAGGATCGGCTAGTATAATAAGACGTGCCATTAAAATCGACCTCAGTAAAACGTGGTTCCAGAAATTCCATTCACTGTACTTTGTTCTACGATATGCAATAACTTCCAAGGTTACTAACTTTTTAATATTCCCTCGCTGAACTTTGTCTATCGATGTAAAAAATATTGATATAATAGATTAGGCGAGCAGTAGGGCCCCCTTCCCCCGCGTGTCAGCCAATACCCGATACAAGTAACATAAAAATTTTAGGGGCACATGAATTTCCGCTTGCCATAAAATGTTTGTAATAAAATCATATTTGGGGGAAAGATTGTCGCATACGCCGCGCCGTTATGAGGCTGGTCGATAGTTCAACTTCGGTGCTTAAGCTCGGCCTCTCGCGCTGTGTCGCGCCAGTAGGATGCGACAGCAACACGCGCGATACGACAAACTACCTGACATTTTCTGACAAGGTGTAACATGTCTCGCGCACATCTCTATTCGCGCCTTGCTTTGTTAAACCGGCAGGACTCCGTATATATTTACTCGGGCACTTTGATTTACAAGTTTTATTGGACTTTATGCGTAAAACCACATTAAATATTATATGCACTTAAAACTAAAAAAGTACGACCAACTCGCCAAAAGAAAACATGCAGACGAAACTTTTGCGATGTGCAGTTTGTACTTCGCCATTACATTAATTGTGTATAAGTTTCTATTTTGTGTTTTTTCCTTTCAATAAAGTGTTTACTTACTCGCTTAGCTCTCCCGCCCGCCCGCTGCGCCCGCGGCTCGCGTCCTAATTAAACCGTAAGCGCAGGTAATGAGGTAATGTCGGATCACAACAACTTTTAACGAACGCGGTCTTCCCGCAACAGACACGCGGTGCTTACTGATCTAAATTTTCATCATTACGTCGTAATTAACTCAACTCGACATGTTGTTAACTGAGTTTCCAAGCAGCTTTGTTTTGAGATACCGCTGAAACATAGCAGAAACCGTCGATTTTACATGAACCCTCATAATTTTCATAGGTACTGTAATGCGGCAGGACAGAGTTATTTATACCTGACGCGTGCTCACCGGCTTCGCTGACAAAAATGTCGCCTAACGTTTTTGAAACAAGGTACGTAATAACGCTCTCAAACAAAAACAAACAAAATTTACAAACCAGTATCAGGACACCCGTATACGCGCGGCGCTTAAAAATTGTAATTACGCACAAAATTTGCAATTCAAAAGCGCGTACCCGTAAACAGAGGAAAAAATGAATATTTGGGCATCATTAAATCAGCACGTGGTGATTCGCGGCGCAATCAGCGGTGATGTAGGGCTGCGCTGGCTGACGACGCCCGCCGCGTGCGCACGCGCGGGTCCCGCGACGGACGTCCGCTGCGGACCAGCGAGTCCGCGACTGGCGTACGCGACGGGCCAATTTTCATTGTTTAGACACGTTAAGTTACTAAAATACCCGCAACTCGACTTCACCAAATGAAGTACAATCTAAGAAATTTAATTCCTAACCCACCATAAAACTTATTTAGATCAAGCTCCTTTTTTGCGGTAAGTCAGGAATCAATTGGTCCGACCCGCACTCGTAATGGAAGCCAAATGTCAGTTAGCGCCTTGCGTTCTTGTTGCTGTGGTTTTATATAGGTCAGTTGTCGGGTTCTGGAACATTTGTCTTGGTAGAAAATATAAAAAAAAGTGTTGGGCTCGTCCGGGATTTGAACCCGGGACCTCTCGCACCCTAAGCGAAAATCATACCCCTAGACCAACGAGCCGGTTGTGAATGGCTGCCAATGCGCGCCGCGTTATCGTCGCGCGCGCCGTTCGCTCGACGCGCAGAGTCTGTTATCGATCATACTTACATAACCACGGACTCAGTAGATTAATTAAGTTTTAAATTAGAAGGACATGGAATATTGGAAATGACCGTAAGCCCTGTACTTGCTAGCTAAGTGCAATTGGCTGAATTTGTGGCATGATGGCGCAGTGACGGCATCCACAAGGCCGCTCGCTACTGCTGCTACGGGCGGCTTCGCTTGTGAGCTTTATGCCATGGACGTGTTCAGGCGGGGAGCAGCCGGCGCCGCAGGACCATTTGCAATGCAGATCGCTCTCGCACCATCTGCGTCATCAGATTTACTAAGTAAATACTCATGACATGATCTCGCCGCAAAGCAAACTGGGCAACATCGTGATGTTGATAGAATTAATTACGTACACGTAGCTATGGTTAAAAGTATCTAATGGACATTGTTAGGATTTTGATAATATTGCATTCGTATACCAGAGTAGGTATACATGCACATTTATGAACTCATAATAGATTAGGATAAACATTGTCATAAAAGTAGGTAAGAAACATTGTAAAACTGCACTTTATCGCCTTGTTCTAAATGTTTCCTTTACGGTCACGTAAATTTATATTTGACACAAAATACATAAAAGCCTTTAACAATTAAGAATCAATAGATCTATTTCCCAGGCAACTATGCTACTTAAAACTATCGGAGGTTAATTTGTATCGCTCAATGTCACGGTTACGAGCGTGGTCGTGGCAGCCGTTTGCTTGTAAAGCCCCTTTAAAAGGGCCGCGCGGCGCTGCGGCGGCTGCCGGCGCGATTCGATTACCGCAGCGGTGTGTTAACACTTTCAATATCCAGCTCTGCGGCGGCCGAGCCCGCTTAACGCCCGCTTTCCGCTCAAAAAGGATCAAAAACTAAACTGAGCCGAGTGAATTGGAAATAGTGTACAGTCAAGGAAATTGATTACTGTGCCACTTTGTACCTTTTCACAAGAAATGTCACTGTGACATACCATACTTTCTACTAATCAAAGCAATATCAAACTCACTATGAAAAGGTTCGAAGTTGCACAGATATCAATTTCCTTGACTGTACATTTCTGATAAGAGCTTCGAAATTAGCTCTTTGCTGTCCAGTTGTTTTTTTTTTTTTTGATAGGGTGTGGTGTCCGGCCGCCAGGAGAATCCTAATGGACACCGAGAAGGGACGACTCGATAGTGCCCAACTCGCACGGGCTAAACCTTTGCGGCCTAGACCCACACCCCCCATGGGTTATCGCTGATAATTCTTTTCAGCGATTGATTCTTTGTTCCTTCTTTTATATAACCCATGGCTTTGTCTTTCTTTTCCAATTTTTCTAAACTGGTTACAAAATTTCCAGTTTAGTTAATTTACAATACAATCAAAATAATTAAATATGTCCAGTTGGTTAAAGGTGATAGTGACTAGATTTTGCTCAAAATTAGCACGAGACACTACTTACAGCCGTACTATCGTGTTTCTCTCAGTCCGCTCCGCTAGCCCATTCAATCGCGGTGGAACGGCGTCACATGAGTCCCATGTTATGACTTTTGTAACTCATAGAGGAGTGATATTGAATTATGGAACCCTCAAAATTTTGTGTTTGGGGAACCTCAAAATTTATTATCTTTTTTTCTAGTTTTGTGAGAAAATCTTAATGCGGTTCTCAGAATACATCTACTTACCAAGTTAAAAATTCTCTTACAGTTTCGGGAAAAAGTGATTGTGACATACTACGGACAGATAGACAGATATGACGAATCTAGGTTCTGTTTGCCGTTTGGCTACGAAACCCTAAAAAGAGCCAAACAGGAGATAGATTGAGCTCAAGGAACGTAAGCTAAGCCTGTCCCGCGTCAGCAAGGCACTCGGCCGGCTCTCTGTTAATTGGGTTACGCGCGGAGGAGGTCAGCCGCGTGCCGCGTGCCGCGATGTTCGGTTAGTCACGGCTACTGACCTGCAGCCGACAGGCTTACAGGGCGGGCTCTTTGCTGGGTATGTATACGGCTGTTTAGATCAAATACTTTGTCTTAAAACATTACAAGCGAATTAACAAAATATAAATAGACATGTGGCTTCTCATGCAGTAGGTCGTGGGTTTGAATCGTAGGCTCGCATCTTTGAAAATATCGAAATGTTTGTGCGTAATCTCATTTGATATTTACCACATGTTATTCGGTGAAAGTAAACATGGCGAGGAAACCTATACAGAGCGTCGAAGTAATTCAATGTCACGTGTGAAGTTCCCAATTCACATTGTGCTCGCGTGGGAACTGAAGCCCAAGCCCTATCATTAGGCTGGAATGTTATTATTTAGTTATTTTAAACGGGCTATTTCATAGTTGAAATAGTTTTGTCGATGTTGGGATGAATAAGTTTAGTTTCAGTCTAGTATAAAAAATATAGTTGACTGCGACAATCTTAGTTATATGGTCTCATAAGGTTTTCGGCAAAAATAAAGAAGCATAATCCTGTAAAGCATTTAAGTATAGAGTGTTAACTGTGTAAGTCTCCACATCTGTTGAAAGCCGTGCACAGGATCTGTATCCCAAGATCTTACTTTGAACGTACCGCAGTTGGAAAAAATTAATTAGGCTACAGATGATAATTATTAAAACAGACCGCAAAAGTTTGCTACATATTTATGGCATTATGATGGTAGTGGGTATGACTAGTCACAAGTGGCCTCCACATGTGTGCTTGTTTCCGATGGAGTCCACTGAGTGCTGTCTGCTTAGCACGAGTAGAGATACGCGCGAGATAGACTATACCTGTCACTGTCTAACAAGAGACGTCAGAAAGTGACAAGTAGTATATTCCGCGCGTTTTACTGTGCTGTGCCTACTGATTTACTTTCACTGCTTGTTCAAGTGCGCCCGCGCCTCTCATGTAGGTCACCTTTCACCGGCGCACCGCCGAAGGTGATAACCAAATTTGTCTGATACACCAACCGGCTCGTTGGTCTAGGGGTATGATTTTCGCTTAGGGTGCGAGAGGTCCCGGGTTCAAATCCCGGACGAGCCCAAATACTTTTTTAGAAACTCTCAACTTGGAAATATTTAGAATGACAATGAGTAAAATTACGCGTTGTAAAATTAATTTGATTAGATGTATGTCAACTATTTAATTTTTCAATATTTCTTTTAATTTATTATCATGTTAAGAAGTAACGCGAGCATGTATATCAGTGATCGGAGCAATAAAAGGATCTAGTAATCGCGGTTACGGGCGCTAGAGCTAATCGCGATTACTGGGATTACCGGCGCGATAGTCGCTGCCGCGGGCGCGCGCGCCTGTCCGCGGGCTGGCGGCCCGTGGATACCAATCATTGTGTACATATCGGATAAATAATATTTTAACATTCCAGCTTTAAAACTTCCACCTGTAGGATACAGGGTCTCATACTAAGGAGGTATGAGAGGGCTTGGACTATAGTTCCCACACGGGCCCAGCGCGGATTGGGAACTTCGCACACAAGATTGGATTACTTCATTGCTTCAGTTGTCGTTCTAAACCCGACACCACATGGGTTAACAGCCAATAGGACCACAAAAAGATATTTTTCTTCTACCAAGTCTATGCCGATCGCAAGCGAATAAAACAAGGCTCAGGAGCCTCAAGCATCTAAGCGTCTAGTGTAATGAAGCCGGTCAAGAAAAGTGTCGATTTCATTTGCGTTTTAACGCGAAGAATTGTATTGAACATAAGACAGCGCCGCCAATCAGCAAATTTGCACAACTGCCGCGATCGACACAGTTTCAATACTTTCAATACAATTCATCGCGTTAATACGCAAATGATTTCGACGCGTTTCTTGACCGACGTCGTTACGCCGCTCTGCTTGCATTTGTGCCCAGGTACCTGCTGTTCTACTCGTATATAGCTACTTAGGTAACAAGTAACATAATGCAATGAGTCGATGGCATGCGTTTGCCTCTAGCATAGTTTCGCAGTCGTCGCCGCGCCGCTCCGCAACTGCTCTAACTATGCGCTCGAGCTCACAAATTGGTTTAAGTGGCTCAGTCTAATTAGAATACTTCTGCTCTGATCAAAATTCATCCTGATTTGATCTACGAGACTGGAACGACATGCCAGACAAAAGTTACACTGTACCCACAACTGTACTCTATTTATCTGGTAATGTTTAGAGGCAGATGTTTCGTTTTCCCGATATCCGTCCCTCCGTTTGTCCCAAACTTGTAGGTAAAAACGGCACTCATCTTGTTAAAACCCTCCTCAATATCTTTTAATTTTGTACCTGCAAGATGATCGTATAGTAAAATGGCAGACAATAGTAGTAGATGTCCTGTCATTTGCTATTTCTCGTTGGTTATAATATTGAATTATGGGACATTTCGATTGGCCGTTGCCATTTTGCAAAGTTTACAATATAAAAAGACGTTGATTGAAATAATTGCTTTAAGCTTTACCGATAAACATAATTATATGAATTATATTATTATGATAGTGATAGCAACCGTCGGCCTTGGATTTTGTAATTTGATGGTTTGTTTGGTCGCTGATATCAACCGGCTCGTTGGTCTAGGGGTATGATTTTCGCTTAGGGTGCGAGAGGTCCCGGGTTCAAATCCCGGACGAGCCCAAAAACTCTTTTGGTGGTTAATTACGAGAAATGTAGAACGACCGTGTAACAGTATAAAAAACGAATGCCACAATCATCGCGAGTACTAAATAAAATTTGGAAACAACAGTTTATGTTAAGAACACTTAAAGTTATTTTTAAAAACAATGACAACTGCGCTATTTCTTTTAAATCGTTTATCGTAGTTAGATATTTAACAAGTCAAATGCGACTAGCAATAACAAACCGGCTGCAGATCAAATGGAGGAGGGATGGTAATTTTTTTTTCTTTAAAAAACGGCAATGCAAGTAGGAATGAAAAAAATCGCCGCTTAGCTGTTTATTTTTAAGGCTTTTCTAGTTAATTTCATTACAAAATTAGCTACAGAGGAACCAATAATAAGCTGTCACGCCATAAGACGAGTTTCTTTTGACCGTTTTGGTTTAAATCCTTAAAAAGGTTACATAATAATCGTGTACAATTTATTTCCGCCCCGCCAGGCCAGTACTAAAAATCTTTTCAGTTTAGGGCAGACCTACTTCACGATTTACATTCCGATAGCTCAGGCCCACGGAGAATTTGAATATGAATGGCGTCGCCATGGATGGATGGTGCACAATGCCCGCTGTCCCACACAGCGCAATATTTTGCTGACTTTGGGCTGTCGGGGTTGCTATTGGTACAAAATATCCCTTTTATAGGTACGTTAACACTCCGTGAATGTGATACTAACTCATATTTAGTTCATTAATAACTTCTGGAACTCTTGATTCAATAACACAACTCATTTTAGTTAAGCTCGCTGCATAGATACTGGTTAATAAATAATCATTATGGCTTAAATGATACTTGATTTAATCTCACTACTACCAAGATAATATGGTTTGTGAACAAACTTAGTTTTTAGTAACATTTTAGAACTTGACTTTAACTGACAGACCAATGTCTAAGTGGTTTTTTTGGTTCGAAAGTCAATTCCCTTGCTTAATTATTCTGCTTGGCAAGTTTTAAATGTAATCAGCAGCGCTATTTAATTGCCTAACGCACCAAAATTTTTAGTCGTTTTTAAATTGACAGTTTCAGTGTCAGTTTGCCTTGAAATGTTTAAATTTCGAAGCAGTTTTTGATTTCAACTGTCAAATTAAAAACGATGTAGATTTTTGGTGCGTTAGACTATAGCGCTGCAGATCAGTACCTAGTTTTTATGATTTTGATGTTTGTAACTTAAATGCCGAGGTTGTTGAACTGTTCAAGTTGGCTAGCGCCGCCTCTGCGACGACTGATGTGGCTGCCCCTGACAGTGGCTTTGAGAAGCCGAAGCGCTGCGCAAGCGCTCAGTGAAAGGCATTATGCGCGGCGCGATAACGATTGCGACAGTTGCGATTACTGTTTTGGGCTCAGTTATCAACCGGCTCGTTGGTCTAGGGGTATGATTTTCGCTTAGGGTGCGAGAGGTCCCGGGTTCAAATCCCGGACGAGCCCAACACTTTTTTTTCCAGATTGAAATATAAGCTATGATTTTCCGCTACATCTTCCTATACGGTAATTATAGCTTGTGTGTGTAACGGTTTCCGCAGTAACTTAACT
Source organism: Adoxophyes honmai (assembly GCA_005406045.1). Classification (NCBI taxonomy): domain Eukaryota; kingdom Metazoa; phylum Arthropoda; class Insecta; order Lepidoptera; family Tortricidae; genus Adoxophyes; species Adoxophyes honmai. Next base: position 14,495 of record BHDV01039952.1, on the reverse strand, counting down.
GTGCGCGGAGGGTGGGGGGTGTAACGGAAGGGGGTTAACGTCGTGTTTAGACTCCATTTACGATGCTATCTCGACTAACGCCACATAGACAGAATTTACTTGGATCCGATCTTTGCTAACCATTATTTTTGCCAACATAACCTTGCGCAACGTTGGGCTTTACCTTCCATTGTCTACATTTATATATTTTTGTGTTTTTGTATTTAATTTCTTTTCACATCAACAAAATTTTGGTAGTAAAATAATAGGTAGGTACGTAATCCAAGCGTACCAGATATAATGTAAAGTGGGTGAGCAAAGTGTTGTCAATCTCCTCGCTATGGATTCCACTTTCATTTTATCAGATCTCGCTCTCAAAATGATCTAAAATGCGCGGCGCCTGCTAATCCATCCCCTCCGTAAAACCGCTGCGATTGCGTAATGAATTAGGAAATAAGGCAAGCTTATTGTTGTTGTTTATCGAGATTATTTCCCGTGTGGTTCTCCTTTTCTTCCGTGGATGTTGTAAGAAGCACTCAGGAAATAGGTTTAGGTATGCTTTAGCGACAGACTAGCAATCTATCACTATTATACCTCTTCCATCTATTCTGAAACCTAAACTTATTCTAGATGATTCTGCGAAGCATGAAATAGTTATACCTAATCACGCTTTTGCCTACGTCACGTTTCGTGTGCTCTGTGTATCCCATTTGGGGACATAGCCGTGATTGTATGTATCTACGTATGTTATTGTCTGACTCTTGTTGTTGTTGAACCTCCACTGTTGTCGCGACAGCGGCGCGCTCCCACGCTGCGCCAACACACACAAATTAATAAAGATAACAATGCGTTTGATTAAAATTAAATACCCTGTGAAAACAACGTAAACACTTATACACAACTCTGTCACAATCATGGCAACCCAGTCCATAAGGTTTTATTTAGCTTTAGTACGGTCGATACGGACTTCTCAAAAACATTTCACACGGCCAATCAGGTCTTAGGTTTAAGAGTACTTATTTTTGAATATACATACGTACGTACATACATCACGCCTGTATTCCCTAATGGGGTAGGCATTCTGGTAAATGTATAAGTTCACAAAATAAAACGGGGTTCGTGCTTTGCTTTGACAAAAGCCATTGAAAGAACGGCAAATGCTTACTTCAGCTGTAGTAAATGCGTCAGCAGGGTTGACAGACAGAAGTGTGTGGTCATCCTGGACATTGATGTCTCAGATAGTAATTTTTTAGGTAATTTAATTAGATACCGAAACAAAATCAATAACCCTACAAAGTGATCCTATCCTATTCCTGCCTATTCAATGCCACCTCATGAGTGTCTAATAAAATGAAATGAAATGAAAATTTGATTTCAGGCACTAGTCCCATAAAAACAAAAACAAAAACAAAACTAATGTACGCATTATTTCATAAGAAGTTTAAGCTGATGGCATCGCGAAGTGGTGTCCACGCCGAACACCGCCGGTCGCCGCATTGTCCGCGCGCGTCGAACGCGACTTTGTTTGACGAATGCTTTGAATTAGTTTCAATAAGTTGGCAGGTACGGCCAACGCTACCATTACAGAATGTAGGCCAAATAAATCCGAGTTAAGGCTTTGACATACTTTTGAAATTCCATTGTCAGGTTCATATTGATTAAAAGTATTGCTTTGTAAATTATGTATTACTTAGCGGCCGCCCGCGACTTCGTCCGGTTAGATTTGGGTTACTCACTTGACATTTACATAAATACATACATACTCACGCCTATGTTCCCAAAAGGGGTAGGCAGAGCACACGAAACGTGACAAAGACAAAAATATATTATGACTATTTCACGCTTCGCAGCCACTTCTGGCTTAGTTTTAGGTTTGTAAACAGACGAAAGAGATATAATAGCGACAGGTTGTTAGCCTGACGCCTAAAGCATACCTAAACCTATTTCCTAAGGGTTACATACAGCACACAAAAACAAAAGCAAATTATTTATATGGAACTCTCTAAATACTGCGACGCACACTTCAGAATCGTACAACGTAATCGGCTCGCCTCGGAACACGTTACTTTGATGGTTAGTAGACGGCGAGGCAAAAGGCGATACGGTGACGATCTGTTTCCGAGTTGATATGCGTGCTGGTGACCTTTAGTTGCCTCTCCCGAAATCCACAGAAGAAATGGAGAGGTGTATTCTAAGCCCGACACCGCACGGGTAACTAAAAGTATTGCTCTGTAAATTATGTATTATTTTGAACCGCGTCTGCTATTAAAAGCATCAGTAAGCAGGCGCAGCACTCCGCGGCTCGTGTAAGGGATTTCCGCATTACCCGCGAGGCAGCCTCTGTACATGGATAAGAAATGGATTTCCATATTGGCAACACTGTCAGTTAAACGCGGGGGGTAATGGCGGGGGAGTCGATTTGGACGTTTTTATTTGCGCCGCGGGCGATGTTTGAGCAGCTCTCGCTGCAGGTCTACTCGTGAATCCGATACGGTTTAATTGTATTGCAAACTATCGGTACAGGAATAAAATATCGGGAATCGTGAGGTGGCAGCGCGAGACGCCTGGTGCCGCGCGGGTCGTAAATTAAAACTTTCAGCGAAATTTAATGGCGGATTAAAGCGTCCGCCCGCAGCCTACGCAACTTTATTGTATGCCGTCAAATAAAAATACAATTATAAAGTTTTGTTTCTAAAGATAATATCTATGTAAAATACATGTACTTATAAAGTACAACGTATACGACTAAAATTATACGTAGGGTAAAAGAGGGTAATGGGGGTCACTTAAGCGAGAACTCAAATAAAAATAAAATTAAAAAGAAAGTATTTATTGCAACCGCCTGTAAACATAATTTAGTTATTAAACTATCATTAGAGATCAATTTCAGTCACTTTGGCAATCAACTTTTGAAATTATAAAAGTTTAAAAAAAAAACAGATTTGACTCTCATTACACTGACATCGGGGTAATGGTGATCACCCATGCGGGCAATCGGAGTCAAATAAAATCTAGCATACATCGCATAGCTGACTCCCACCCTGTGCACTCCGCGTTAACCCATTGTCCACACGAGGTACACCTGTACCACATCTCATTGTTTTACCAGTTGTAAGTAATGGTAACTACTTGCGGGTAATGGGAGTCATCTGACTCTCATTTCCCACAACTACACTAATGACTAAAAAATTAAAAAAAAAAAAACTTTAATACACTGATTTAATCTGAACTGCACATGACAACTTGAAACGTCTAACTAAGTAAATGTAAATGTCATAATCGCATACACTGCAAGATTTTAGGCAGTTACCTTCTAATTTGCATTTACGTAAAATTACATCAGCGGAGCGCAAAAACAAAAAACGTTCGTTTCTCAGAGGCGCGTGGGCCGATGGGCGCGAGCCATTCGGGGCTGCGCGGGGGGCCGTAGCGGGGGCTGAGGACGCTGTTTACGCGTCGGTCTCATGTAGTGTTTCGTGGTGGTGTGGGTGACTCCCATTGCCCGCTGACTCCCATTACCCTCTTTTCCCCTATCTCCCCCTGAGCTAAATCGTTTATCGTCATTGGAAAGGGCTGGCCATCCAATTTTACCAGAATAAAAAGAGCACTTATACCTACTTCATCGACCACTGAACTATCGCACTTATTACTTCATGTGTTAACGCGCATTGTTTCACTTGCCTTGCGCGCGGTCGGGTTGAAAGACGAATTGAATAGTCAGCTTGAATAGTCTACTGTATCGCGTGCCTTATTTTATCAAACAGGTTGAGATTAATCAAAGCTAAGGCGAAGACAATGATTGTGATAGTTAGGTGTTAAGTAACTAGTTCATAATTTAAGAGGTACTTCACAAACGATTGAGTTTCCTTCGTCTTTTAAAATAACTTTCGTGTCATCACTAACACTAGTGTCGTGCCATTCACTATCGCAGCACTTGCTCCAACATATTCATACCCAGCAGTTCGCAGCCAATTTGTTGCATTTATCTCAGCAGCGGCTGATTGATGAAGTATGGAGCGCTGACGTATTACAGCACGAAGCGTGTCGACAGCGGCGGTCCCGCGGGGCGGTCCAACTGGTCATTGTGTCTGATGTGTCTCAAATCTCCCTGCGAGGAAGCTTCGCACGGTACATGCACGGTGCTTCGTCGGGACGGGGAGGGAATATGCCCTCCGGCGGTCTAAACTCGCTTACACTTACACGACACTATCGCTCGCTTCTGTTAACTGTTGATGCGGCTGCTTGTAGCAGTTCTTTGAACGATGCCTGACAATATAACCATAGCGTAATAGAAACACTCAAAATATAGCTAAAGGTTGGCTGTAAGAGATCCCTTAAGGGATAAGTCCGCCTTTGTACCTCGCCTTTTATTTGTATATGAGTTTTGTATTTTCGTGTTCTTTCCTTTTGTACAATAAAGTGTTTACTTACTTACTTACTTAAGTCTCCTAGTACTAGTAAATTTTAGAAAATGGTTTGTCTTTCTTTGTAAGGTTAAATAGTATAACCAATTGATATCCGGTTAGGGATTGCAATTGCTGGATCCAGCATCCAGCAATCCAGCTGGATCCAGCGCCTTTTTAAGCATGCTGGATCCAGCATACAGTGCTGGATCCAGCGGTGCGGATCCGCAAACGTATAAATTTCTATTATTTCGTTTAGAGTTGCCACCATTTCCAATAGAATTGTTTATAAGACCGAAGGAGTGCAGGGTGAATACATATTTATATGGTTTATGAGTATTTAATGACCCTAAAACTGACCAGTGTAGAGGTCGAAAGGGCATTCTCAGCGGCCGGCTACTTATGCAGTTCAGTGCGAAGCAGGTTGGGAGATCAGACTATAAATAGAACAATTGTTTTCTAGGGGATTTCCTTTTTATTTCCAGAGGATTCAGAAAAAGAAATAGTCGGTTTCTTATCGTCAGATTTGAAACTGCCTAATTATCAGCTTTCGATTTTCGTAACAAATTATTATCGATTAACGAGTGCGTAAATAACATTTCGGAGCTTCTTTTGATACCAAAATAAGATTGAAGATTAAAATAGTATTATTTTTACGGTCCTTTTTCGTAGTTAATTTGGAAATAATTTGTAACATTTAATAAGATATTGCTTACTTGAGGTACATATTATTTAATTTTAATTTGATTCTTTTTATCTCAAACGATAGGGAAACTAAAGCAAATTTATATAAAATATCATCAAACGTGTGATAGATTATTGTAAGAAGTACACAAACTAAGGAAAAAGTCTTAAAAATGACGTCTTTTTGTCTTTTCACATTTTGCTGGATCCGCGCTGAATCCATTCAGGTCAATCCAGCAAGAATCCAGCTGGATTGAAAACGCCGCTGGATTGCAATCCCTATATCCGGTCCATATTAATCACGGTGACTTTACATTGAGAAAGAAATGTTACCACTTTATTACGTTTACTATGACAATCAATCAGAACTGAATCGGTTCGATGGTACAGTCAGCTGCAGAGAAAAGTAACCCCCCGCCCATACATTATTTCATTACTAGGGGGTTCTCTGCAGCTGTCCGTACACACTTTCCTTCGGCATTACACTTGTTTACAAATGAATTATATTGAATACAACCTTCTAAAATGCATTCAACTAATTCAAACATACGTAATTCAGTCCGTGCTTACTGAAAATCGAATAGTTTCGGCGGTTGTCGGTCATCGGTCCCGCCGGGTGTCCCGGGTGTCGGCGAGGGTGCTCACGCTCGACGCTGCAGTTTGACCGCTCGATTAATCCCGACAGAACGTTTAATCGGCGGCGCACGGAAATTGATTTCGACCGGTTCTAGTTAGCGCGGCACAATGCGGCCGGGCCTGTCAAGCCGCAACGCAACGCCGCGCCGCGCCGTGAAGGTGCGTTCAAACGGTGCGCAAATACACGAGTCGAGCTGAGTCCGGCTTGTAGTTCAGCGCGCCATGGACCGTTTAAACATCGCTTGTCGGTTTTTCGACACGGATCACGGCGCGCGCGCCATCTTAGGCTCGGTTTGTCTTAATACGTGCCGTCTAAACAGATGGTACATATATATAGGGCACTTGTCGGAGGAAGTCACAAATTAGTTTTACACGGACGGCGCGGCTCGCGTAGGACCGTGCTACCCTGCGCCGTTTAACCGCACCTTAACATCCCAACGCGATGCCGCGCCATGTCGCGTCACGCCGCGCCGCGTCGCGCCGCGCCCGAGCGCCCCCGAATGGCCGCTGATTGCGCGCGCGCTGCTATTTGCTCTTCGCACTCGTACAATCAGATCCGAGCACAGAGCGGTTTTACATAACATTATTACGCTCTAGATATTTTCACTTGATGAATCTCGTCGCTAAATAAAGGCTAGGGAATTATGATTCAGAGCTTAATCTGATTAATAATCGTTAGGCTCCTGTTAGCTACAGTTGGCAGCCCGCAACTACATTCCAGATATAAAAAAAAAGAATTTCATGTGACAGAGAGCTGATAGGATCTGAAGAGGAACAAATATTATATCATGGCATATTTCGATAAAACTGGAATTGATAATTCAATTCAATTTTTGACACTTCATGACAATAACATGTTGTGATGAATGGTGGTCAGCTTTATCAGATCTACGCAGCCCAACAGCGACGCGGGCAAATAACTTACTTAAAGAAAAATAAAATTGAACATCTTCTGGAACGGATCTGGATCTTCTGGTTTGTTCCGCAAACTCTCACGGCAACTTGTTAATTAATAAATCCTTTAAGCATTTACAAAGCGACAAGGTGAACATCAAAAGGAGTAATTAAGCGTCCCGCTCCGCCTTTGTCTCGCCGCAGAAAGAACGCATCGCATCGTAAGGCCCTGTCCAGAGAGGGCGAATTCGCCGCGGATTTTGCCGCGAATTTGAACGCGTTTTACTATTCATAGCTGCAATTGTCACGGTTAGTAGTAGTATGACGCATCGTGAAGAAGCAATGTACTTCTGAATAGGGCGTAATAACCGGCCCGTGTGTCGAACCTCGCGGATGCGACCGCCGCGGCGCTGTCGCCGGCGATCACCCTCCCGGTACGCGCTATTAAACTTCCTTGTGATCTGCACTGACACCAGATAGGATTACACAATCAGTTTTTTAACTACCAGATAGATAAGATTAGGTCACGCTACAAAAGTGTAGATACTCATATTTATATGTATGTACGCGGGACTTAATCACGATTTTATTTACCTTCTCGACGTTTTGGCCGCGTTACAGCGACCGTGGTCACGAGTTGACGTGGCCATGAGTCAACTCGTGACCACGAACGCTGTAACGCGACCGAAACGTCGAGAAGGTAAATAAAATCGTGATTAAGTCCCGCGTATCTACATTCATATAAATATGAGTGAGAATCGCGAAAGTTTAAAACATTACAGTTTAGACACTGTCTTAATTAACGTTTAAAACTTCGATGTCCCCAAACTCCTGAAGCTTAGCTAAGAACTAATGTTGCGTGACAATCTGTATCCAAATTGGTTCACGGGTCCAGCACACACGCATAAATATACAACGAGAGCATATATATATCAGGGAGAAAATATTAAACGTAGTCTTTACTTGGGAAACGGGCAGGGTAGTATTTACTCTCGCGAGGCGGAGGCTGGATGGAAGAGATGGATAGTCAATGTCAAACATTTGCGTCCATATGTCATAGATTAGCTTCGGTCTGACACAGTGGGCGCAATGACGGTAGAAGAGTACGAAACAAAGATTTACTAAAGAATACAAAATTCGTAGCCTTCCTGCCTAGCCCTTTTAACTCCATAAACAATGTGTCTTAACCGGCCGCGTAACATCTAACGACATTAAGGGTCGATTTAAACATACGAGAGTAAAATTTAGTCTCAGAATAATCCTTATCCGCTGTTTTCATGAAAAATGTATTTACTCATGAATAAAGACTGACATATTCCTAGAAATTATGTTATTCTCGTTTGCTTGGCAGCAGCCGGCACGCTTGAGCCATACGGTGCTGGCACACAGGCAGCGCATCTGTGACAGGCGAAGTGGGGATGACACCTGTATGGGTCGACAGCAGCCTCCTTAGCACAGCGAGGCGCGAGTAGAGTCACGCACGAAATAGAGCATACCTGTCACTGTCTAATTAGAGACGTCAGAAAATTGAATGATGGGCAGTCTATCCCGCGCGCGAGACGACTAGAGGGTGTTGGCGTGCAAAGCATACAGATCGCTAAGTAGGTTGCCACCTTAGTGTTGAGCTGATAATGTAGACGAAACTCATCAAATTTAATACAAATACGTATTTTTGTGTTCTTTCGGAGAATGCAAACTACAGCATGACATGTAATCTGATAGTTGGAGTGTTTTGCTTCAGTCAAGTCATTTTTAACTATAAAATCTGGTAGCTCCAGCTTCCGTAATCGTGTTGACGTATAATGTTTTATTTTATACGCAGTGATATTTCCGTGGGATTAACCAATCGTGTTAGATCAAATCCACATCTCGTCTAGACAAGAGACGTGTAGGAACCACTTGACTCCACAGCTCTGTTTAATCTAATACGATAAAAGTAAAGTTGCTCTCCGCGGTCGTCGCTAGTCAATAAAAGCGGAGTGAGCGAGCGACGCCACGCGACGGCGGCGAAAGGATATCGTTATTATTTTCTTCGGAGCAATTAAGCCCCGTTGCTGCCTCGCATCACGGCAATAAAGGAAATAATTAACTATTACGAACATTGAAATGTCTGAACAAGAATCCCTGTCATTAAGTTTCATCTATTTTTCAAAGGCGTTGTAACATTAATTTAATCATTTGTAGCTCCCAGTAGGTACTCTATAACGCTGTGAGTAGGGATTGGAAGGAGGTGAGGTGGTTTTCATAGAATAATTCTTGATCATTTTTGCAGAACTTCATTAGTAAACGACATTACTTGGCCAGTCATGTCAAACACCCGCAATATAATCACGAGTAGCGTTAAGATAGTATGTGCTTTCAGCGACAACGTACGACACAATTTTAAAGCTAGTTTTACACTCACAGCAGCAAAGCCCCGGGGACGCGGCGCGCGAGCGTCACACTTTCAATAACAAAAATGGCGTCGCACAAGTTTGGATTGTTCCTCAATCTCCCATCTTCGGAACTGTTCCGCTTATTAAGCCCGCAGACAGCATTCCTGCACAGAACTAATAAAAGAAGAATTTACACGGAAACGGCGCAAGTTTGTTTGTGAAAAGTTATGAAAGTCCCGCTCTTTGGCCCAGTTGCGGGACTGCGGGTTCGAGTCCCCGGGCGGGACGTAATCGGGGAAAGTTGGCACGCGGGCGCGCGTATGTTTAGTGGCGGGGCTCTGTTACACTCGACATGAAGCACAAGCCGAGGCTGAAGGCGAGACTACTTAGGATATGAAAAGCCGCAAGGCTATTGTCTAACGCACTAAAAATCAACATCAGTTTCACGGAGGAAAGCGATCTAGATCTCAAGTGAGTGAGAGCATTTGTAGAGCTAACGCAAAACTATTTTTTAGTACCTAAATCATTCGTTCAATGTGGTTTAAATGTCAAAAATCAAATACGGGTATGGGCTTTGGTTACGATGATGTTGTGTGATACCGAATGTTTCAATTTCAAAGCGAAATTTGGTTTCAACTGTCAAATTGAAACCGATGTAGTGTTTTAGTGCGTTAGACAGTCCTGCACCTTGCTTCATTCATTGCTAGTTAACATATAACTCAACTCGCTCAGTGAGCTCTGTAGTCTAGTCGCGTCGCGCGCGGGATAGTCTACTGGTCATTTTCTGACGTCTCTAGACTGGCAGAGAGACAGTCACAGGTATATCTATGTCTATCTCACGCGCATCTCTACTCGGACCCTGTCGTGCTAAGGGGACTCGTGCGAGCGTTCGCCGCGCGGCCGCCGCGCGATACTCGTCATAATTCATTACCGAGGCTCCTGCTGCGGCGTCACTCGATGACCTCGATGTATTACTGTCACATTGAAACCGATGTACATTTCTGCAGCTTGCTTCATTCATTGCTAGTTAACATACTAAACACCGCAGCTCTGAGCGCGGGAACAGCGCGAGTGGAAGCGTTTGCCGCGCGGCCGCCGCGCGTTATTCGTCATAATTCATTACCGAGTCTCTGTTTCGGCATCACTCGATGTATTAGCACCTGCCGCGTGAGCGATGGCGGGGGCGGGTTCATATAATGTCATTAAAGGGAATATTTCGGGAGCCATTAATCTACATTACCGCCGGGTGTCTGCGCGGATCGCTGCGACTTAATATGGCGTTTTTGCTTTCGATTTAAGAGCCTGATTCCTGAAGGCAAATGGATCATTATTCGCGGTTCAACAGGCTTACACGCGGATCTGACGCGATCCACGAGCTTACCTATAAAATGGCGGAAAAGTTGACTGAAACTGCTGGAGATTTTTTCTAAGATAACCAGTTTAGTGCAGTTTTCAGGCACAGATGTAACAAATCGTTGCGTCTTGCCACTGCAATCAGTCTTCAAATCCGACTGCAGACGGTAACAGAACAGCATACGTCATTCCTTGAGCAAACTGTAAATTTGGAGAGTTCCGCATATTTTGAACTAAAACTCTTTTTTTTCATCAAACGTATGGGTGCCCATGGTACATTATAGACGGCCTAATCGCTATTGGTTCTCTAGCTGTTTTTAACAAGAGAAACTTAACAACAATCATAGTTTACGCTTAAACTTAAGGTTAATTATTTGCGATTAACAATTCAAATTCAAGGCTACACTAGGTTAAATGCTCAGACAATTATTTGAATCCAAAACGAACATCAAACGTTTAGTGGTTTTCCACTTCACGGTGTTATTCCTTTTCGCTTGGCGCTGCTCAGCCCTTTAGGAAAGTCTCACATACATACATACAATCATGCCTGTGTTCCCAAATGGGGTAGGCAGAGCACACAAAACGTGACATAAACAAAACCATTATTATGACCTTATCACGCTTCGCAGCCACTTCTAGAATAGGTTTTAGGTTTGCAAAGATGGAAGAGGTAGAATAGCAGGTTGCTAGCCTGGAAAGTCTTGCCTAGCGCATTCTGTGCTAACGCTTATCACTTTCGGCAACTATCTTGACATAGTTATCAGTACATTGGTATAATATAATTTATGGTCCAGTAGATCTTCTAAAATAATCCTTTGATAGTTTTATTGCCTTATTGATATTGTGTTGGAGATTAAAGTCACACATTACTTTTGATCGCTCTATACGGATTGCGATAAAGTTGATTATTGCATAACCAATGAATAATTTGGAGCTGAGTAGTATCAGACTTGTTGTCCTCCTTTCACCGGGTACTCGAGAGCGAGGCTGCTTGTGTTGACGTGTTTCGATCATCTGTTCAACCGGCTCGTTGGTCTAGGGGTATGATTTTCGCTTAGGGTGCGAGAGGTCCCGGGTTCAAATCCCGGACGAGCCCAATACTTTTTTGAGTTGTTACTTTTTTATAGGTGTTATTTTAAGCATAATATACTTGACGAGTGAGTTATTTAGTTGAATGTAAAGGTCGCTTTTAACAGCTACCTACTTATGGAAGTCTAAATGGGAGGCCTATGTTCAGCAGTAGACGTCTTGTGGCTGAAATGATGATGATGACGAGTCATTTGAGTGTGATTTTACGATAGAGTTTGGTTCCGGTTACCGATAAATTCGCAGAAAATGATTGTACTCGTGACAAAAAGTGGTGGATTAATTTGATTGAAAAATAATTGGATCCCAGCGAGCCGTTTAACGAGGTGCGCGGCGCCGGCAATTAGCGGCCCAAATGAGCCGGCACCGGCGTCTCCCGACACCTCTTGACTTCACACTGCCATACATACAATCACGCCTGTATTCCCAAACGGAGTAGGCAGCGCACACAACACGCTACATAGACAAAACGATGACTATTTCACTCTTTGTAGCCACTTCTGGCATACAATTTTTCAGGTTTTCAGGTGGCAGGTACAATAGTAACAGGTTGCTAGCCTGTCGCCTAAAGTATACCTTAACCTATGTCCTTAGTCGCCTCTTACGACATTCACGGATAAAAGGGAGAGGTGTATGAGGAAACAAACTTCCAACGAAGAGAAATAAGCTTTAACTAAAATAACTACTTTTAACGCATGTAACGTTTTACAGTTACATAGGTACAGTCACGCCTCTTTCCCTCAGAGGTAGTCAGAGGTAACTTTATTCTTCTTGCTACGATCCTGACATACATCTTTGGCTTCTTCTACATTTATCAATCTCTTCATACATGCTCGGCGGTTCCGGATAAGTACCTCGAACTAAACTTTTTCCATAACGATACGTTTTAAACCAATAAAAAAAATTGCCACGAGAGCCAATCATCTCACCATTGAGCTTAGTCCACTGGGAAGATAATGTGCCTAACTGCGGTCCGTTTTCCTACTGTATGAAAGCGGCAGAGAGGGCCATCATTTTTATCTTTTTGTGAAAGTATTTTTCCCGGTTGTCTTAAAAAAGAGACCACACGAGCCGTCACCAGGCTTATGTCCTCGCTTAGCGCCTTTGCACCACAGCTGTCTGTGTGGCGGATGGTTCTCTGTCTAACAAAACGTCTGCGCTTTAATGCCCTCCTTCAGAACTGATTTTTTCTTAAGGATTCTATTTCACCAAGACTTTTCTGCATGCGATTGCCAGCTGCGAGTTGAAGGCAGTCTGGGGTCAGATTTTCTTGTAGACGAAAGCGCACAGACCAGACCACAAAACGCAATAAATTTGGCATGCACCAGCGCTCTGGCCGGATCGACCTTGACATTTCGTGTCACGTCCTAAAACACCATGGCAATCCCCTATTTGATTTTCAGCCGGTTTGTTATTGGCAGTCGCATTTGATCAGAGCAATTGCTAACTGCGATAAGATATTTTGAAAAAAATTAGTGCAGGTTTTATTGTTTTTAAAAATTAGTCAAAATTTTCTTAACATGAGCTGTTGTTTCCACATTTTAGTTAGTACTCGTGATGACTGTGGCGTTCATTTTTAATACTGTACACGGTTTTTCTAAATTTCCCGTAACCATCAAAACAAATTTTGGGCTCGTCCGGGATTTGAACCCGGGACCTCTCGCACCCTAAGCGAAAATCATACCCCTAGACCAACGAGCCGGTTGGTATCAGCGACGAAAGAAACCATCGAATTACAGAATCTAAGGCCGTCTGCCGCTATCGCTATCATATCATCCATATACATTATTATGTTTATCGGCAAAGCTTAAAACAATTATTGCAATCAATGTCTTTTTACATACATACATAACATACATATATTATAATCACGTCTTCGCCCCAAATGGTATAGGCAGAGCACACGAATGAATCACGCTTCGTAGCTACTTCCACCACAATTTTAAGTTTCAAAACAGAATAGAATAGAGGATAGAAGAGGTAGTATAATTATGTATAACAGTGACAGGTTGCTAATCTGTCGCCTAATGCATACCTAAACCTATTTCCTTAGTCGTCTCTTACGACATCCACGGAAATGAAAAAGTGTTATTCACAAGGCAATCCAAAGATCGTATGATTTTCAAAACAAAACACAACCAAAAGAGGAAGTCAAATAAAAAACCCACGAATATTACGATTAAAACCCCGCTAACGTGTTTGGATCATGTTACGTATATTTTAACGGCTAGTAGCGTCGCCGTCGTCTTCTAGTCGCGGTCGCAGGTGCAGGGCGTCCCATAAAACAATAAGTCGCTTAAAGTTCTACAATAAATACCCGGCGGGGGCCCAATCAGCGAAATGGGATCCCGGCCATCTTCAGGGGGGGGGGACAAACAAAATAGAATTAAACAGGAAAGAGTGTTTTTATATGGGACAGCGCAGACGACAGACTTTTTGCGCGATAGAGCCTGCGGCGCACAAACAGTCTGCATGGATTGTATGAATTGTGCGCCGGACTTTTTGCGCGTCGTGTGTGTGACTGCATAAACCTAATTCCATGGGTTATATTTTCACAGACTAAAAAGTCTGTTGCAGATAGTCGGTCGTCTGCGTAGGGCCTACGGGTCTTGCGTCGCGCGGTAGGTAGCCGCCATTGCTACGCGTCCTCAATATCAATAGAATTAAATTATAAGTTTGTAAGGGTTAGGGATAATCTCTAGCATACAACATTACAACTGGATCAGACCAACTTTTAGCGAGTTGAGACATCAGAAAATTTGTGTGTGTGGTATCAGGATAGGATAACACTACTCAGTTTCTTCCGTGGATGTCGTAAGAGGCGACTAATGATATTTTTAGGTATGCTGTTTTTTTACTTTTAGCAACCTGTCACTATTATATCATATTCATTCATGTCACTATTATACTACCTATTTTATCTGTTTTCAAAATATAATATGGTCGCTGTTAAGCATTCATGTGTTAACCCACAAAAAATCGAGTATTGAGTTATGAATGCAGTCTTATTCTTTATGTCACAAGGTTTACGATAGTGCACTTCATTTTATTGAAAAAAAATCATAGAATATTCTAGAATACAAAC
>BHDV01039896.1:146616-162656 GCA_005406045.1 Adoxophyes honmai | reverse complement strand
AATAATTTGGCAATACTCATTTTACATTTTTTAGATATATATATGTGAATTAAAAAGTTGAATTTTTTTAACAAATTTATTTGTATCGAAAAATTGGTACTTATTATTATAAAAAGACAAATTATGTAATAAATTATTGTGCCTAGAAGCTTTAATATCGGTGCCCGGTGCAGTGGTCGTAAAATTTCACGACGCGCGTCGAGGATTTTCACGGCAAAAATCGTGTCGTGCTCCGACACGACACCGCGTCGTTTTACGTCTACGGCGTCGTGTCGTGGACATGTGGCCAAGCCCTTACCTTACGTGTGGTACCAGGTTAGAATAATAGTGCCTCCCCCTTTCTTCCCGTGGGTGTCGTAAGAGTCGACTCTGGAAACGGGTTAGTGTGGGCGATAGGCTAGCAACCTGTCACTACAATATCACGTTTAACCATCTGGTTACCCTGAAATCGCTAAACTTGGCACTGGATTTTTAAATTCATGCGCTCTGCCTACCCCTCTTGGGAATACAGGCGTGAGAATTATGTATGTGTTAGATTATCGAAAATATGAAACACGTGATTTTTGTTTCTCAAGAACATTATATGTAAACGGAGTCGCGGGCAACGCCTAGTGTGTAAAAAATAATTAAGTGGTCATTAATAAATTAGAAGTACTTAAACAAAACTCAAGTACCTCATGTACTTGACGCAGTTGTATAAATTACCAAAAATAAATAATATAATTCTTTCTTGCAGGCAGGACCTAGCCTAATTTGAATTGAATTCAACTTTTATAAAATTTTCCACGGATTTAAATTTATTTGCGTCAAATACATTTAGGTACATACACGCATGCATCGCTTGTATTTTCCCACGAAACGCTACTTAGACAAAACCATGATTACTTCAAGTTTCGTGTCCACTTCTAGCACTTTTCTTCTTAGGGTTCCGTACCCAAAGGGTGAAAACGGGACCCTATTACTGATACTTCACAATACGTCTGTCTGTTTATCTGCCACCAGGCTTTATCTCAAAAACCGTGACAGCTAAAGAGTTGAAATTTTCGATGTATTTCTGTTGCAGCTATAACGACAAATACTAAAATCAAAATAATAATAATTAAGGGCTCCCTTAGAAAAAACGTCTCTTTTTGCTGTTTTTGGTACGGAACCCTTCAAGCGGGAGTTCCACTCGCACTTGACCGATGTTTTTGTAAGTAAATGTCACATTAATTGTTTTACTTTATTAGGCCCATAAAAAGGACTTTGGGTCAACAGTCATTATTGGGTGTCCCTCGCGATCCCTAACGTCCTTTGTCCAAAAATCACATGCCCGAACCGTTTTGTCCTAATGTGCATTACCCCTAACGATCAATTGTTATAAGTTATTTTCCATAATGTAATTACTGCTCCAAAACAGAATCATTTTTACCATAATTATTAATATCCGTAATGACCGTAATGTTATTTTGCACATTCCTCGAAATCCCAAATAACGTTTCACCTCATGTCATTTATCCTAAATATTGTTATCCTAATGGGCATTAGCCCTACCGATCAATAATCAATACTATATTTAGGACAAAATGAGTTTTAAGGCAACCATTATACCTATTTTCTCTAGAATAAGAATGAATTATGGCGTAATTATATAAAGCAAAGCCTAGTTAGGTACGACGACGAGCGAAGTGAAGAGAAGTGTTAGGTTGAACCGCAAACCTACAACGCGCGAGCCGAGCGAGCGAAGCGAGCGTGCCGCGGCAGCGACCTGCGATGTGCCAGACCCGAGCTGCTATTAGATACGAAAAATAGGTTAGGTTAGGCAGAAAAATACGTTAGTCACAATTAGGGAAAACAATCGGGGACAAATAATGCTAGGTAGTACAAATATAGTAAGTACAGTCAGGGATTCTGAATGTTTAGAAGGTTGACCGCCTTCATAATTTGTTCGCATTATAGGGCAAACTTCACCATGAAGTTCAATATTGAGTAATAAGGCCAGAATTAGAATTATATTAACCATACAAAGTTAGAAGAAATTGGGTTTAACGGTCATTAGGCGTACTGATAATAATTGACACATGACCATAATGCTACGTGACGTTAGGAAATGTAACATTATGGGAAAAAAATCATCCATACCTACGATATTAGGAAAACAAAATATTATGTGAGACTACTGTTCGAACAAATGATCATAATGACATAAAACGTTAGGGAATGCAATAATAGGTTTAAAAAAAGTTAGGAATCCAGATAATAGATCCCTCATTATTAACAATCGGATTAAGCCAGATAGAAAAAAAAAATGCCATAATAATCTTTTGCTAATTTAGATAATGTTCAAATAATTAACGATATTAACTTAAATATTATTAATGAATTTTAAGTATGTTTGTCTTAATCGACACTACATTAGCTAATTAGTATTTTTTCTTATAAATGCACTAGTTGCCAGAAACACCAGTTAATTTTACTTCGCCACGCTACGGAACAGGTATGTACTTACTAGCTACGTATACAGTATAACTACGTATATTATTATACAGTCTTTTGGTAGTTTTGCCTAGAAAGTTACCGGGAGCTTTTAAAGATAATTTTATAGATTTTGATGTGCTTCTTCCGAATTTCAACTTCGCCACCTCGTATTTTTGCCGCTCACGCCGCCATCTTGCGAAAATGCCGCGTTATTGCAGTTTTTTGACAATACCTCCGATCTGACTCATTTTACGATAAAAACAGTTTTATGCAAAATAAAACTAGAGACGATTGCCTGGAATTTATGATGTATGTTTTTTTCATAAAGTTAATAGTTTTGGCGTACGAGCGCCATAAAGTGTATTTCAACACGCGTTTTGGCAAAAAAACTCATTTCTACACGAGTTTGAGGTAGAGTAGCTACTGCAGTAAAAAAAAGAAGTTGGAATTTGGAAAGAGCACATCAAAACCTATAAAATTACCAATTTTCATAACTCACGGAAAACTTTCCAGGTGACCTCTTTATTTCGTACCAAATGACTCTAGTAATGTCGCTAGGAGTAGCTGCATTCCACTTTCGAACATGTTCTTCAGCTTAGCGATCACAACCACATCTACAAAGCGAGTTTCGGAATGCAGATCCGTGTTTTATTTGAAGTTTTTTTTTCTTTCACAGATCTGACTAAAGCCCACCATGACTGCCAGAGACTGCCAAATCGTGGTCACAGCCTCCCGCTGGTCTGACGAAGAAAACTATCTGAAGCAACACGTGGCCAAGTATCGGCTCCCAAATGTCGCCCAGATCATCCAAGGCCAGTACGGAGAACTTGGCGTGCCCAGCCAGCCAAGTCCTGGCCTCCAAAGCACGGCACTACTCGTCTCCGCGGGTAAGAGGAAGAAGATTATCGCTCAACCTATCAAGTTTAAGGAGGGAACACAGATGGTAAGGGTCGGGCCCCGAATCGCTATCCCTGACACTTATAAAGGATATTTTGAGCTGCTAAGCGAAGAAGGAAGAGCTGCGCGTTGTATAGAATCCGTAGCAGAACTTGCTAAGAGGAGATTAGAATATGGCTGCCTTGTCAGGGAACCTATTAGAGCTATTTGTGGGAAAACTGATTTGAAAGGAACAGTCACAGTGGATGGCAAGAGGAATCTGCTGGCTGGCGAAGTCATCATGCCTAAAAAAGAAACATACTTAGGGAAGAATAAATTTTTGATGTGCACAGACTATAAAGGGGATACCATACTTCTTAGTTTCGATCAGAGAGGGAAGTTTTCAGCTGTTGCAAAGGAAGAAGACATCGGTGGCGTTCACACAGCAAAGACGTTGCTCCAAAAAAGGTTGCCGATCACGGTGAGACTGGTCCACGGAACGTCGCCTCACGGATTGAAGAAATCAAAACATTTCGCCCCTGAACTGCGTTTGCTCTCCGTAATAGAAGAAGAGCATGTGTTTGCTCTGCCCCTGCAAAAAAAAGATAACGCGTTAGTAGCTCTTCCTTTGGCAGCTCCCATCAAACTGCAAAGGTGCAAAAACGAGGACCAGATTAAAGGTCTCATGGAGTTTAGCCGAATTGTAGAGAAATGCAACCTATTGCTGATGGACGTTGCAGATAAGATGCACGTATTGTACGGTATACTGCTCAACGCCCCTTTACATGCTCCACCTATAGTCCAAACTGGTTACTTTCTAAGAAGAAGTGCTTCTTTAGACACGGCTAACCAAAATAAACTTCTGGCTAGACATAGCCTAAATTACAGTAGCCTTAGAGACGAGAATCTCATTCCAGTTGAGTACGACGAAATCGATCAAATATACGACTACGCTGGAGGTCGCGCTCCATTGCCAAACATCAAAGCCTCGTTTTACGAAGCGCCCGAGCCCATATATGAATCGGTACTAGATTCCACGGTCGCTACAAGAACTCCTATTCACATGCCGTTCACGGAGATGAAACCGGAACCACCGCCGATAGAAACGATACCGTCAAGGAAACAGCTGAACCAGAAAGCTGAGACTCGAACACGAAGAACAACCATAGCTGCCAATGAGATACCTATAACAGTTTACAAAGAACGATGCTCCAGCGCCCCGGCTCCTAACCTACCGAAACTGTACATAAAGAATGTCGTCAATATAATCAGAGTAGAGTAGGATGGTTTTCTACTAAAGAGTCTCCTAGTCCAATTGCTAGTCCTATACGTCGTAACGAAAGGCGATTCGCCTATTTTCAACATTAGATAACTATAACAGTCTATCCAATATTCATTAAGCTATGGAGTTAGATGGGTCTTTAGACTCGAGCCATTCATGATGGGGACGTCTGGTGATTCCAACAATGGTCCGAAGCTACCAGAAAAAAGCTCAAGCTGAGTAGACCAAAGTCTTTGACCAATCTGGTTTGGGAGTTGAAAGGACCCGTGGAGACAGTAGACAAGCCAAAATTGACGAGTAAGAATGAGGGGTATAAGAAGATGGAGGCTGAACTGTCCCTTGGTACGCAGAAGAGGGTACCAACGCTCATCTCTAGTTTTTAGAAAATTTAGTTAGTCGTAATCATTTTATTGCCGTAGTTTATACTTTAAATAACTTATCATCTACCTATAAATGCTTTGTAAATACGCAATTTTGAACCTTATTAAACCAGTCAAGTAACTTGACTCAAGTTCAATATTCCTAATGTTCATTATGTAAAATTTTAACTTAAGATTTTTATTGTATTGTAATGTAAAATTTAACGCTATGGTCGCTGTGACGATTAATAATTGTATGTTATATGAACATAGGTCAAATTATGTGTCCTAATAAAACTTATATTTCAGTACATTTAGTTTTATTTACTGCACGCATCTTTGCCAGTAGACTTTTACTTCATTTACGCACCATTTTCTGTAGTGAAATGAAAGTTGGATAGATACTATTAACCTCTATGGAGTTAAACTGGCTGCCAAACATGGGGTCAATGCGTCTACGTGTTTCATTGAGGATAGAACCTATAGAGTACTAATGTCCTCTTGGTTGTTCGGAAATTATTCCGCAAAACAATTGAAGTGATCGCTGTGCTCTTATTGGCCGGTCCAAGATCGCGCGTAACGCTAGTGCCTTTTTCTCTACGGTTATTGGCTCTGTACAGTTTCTGTGACAGTGACGGTGACGTTTAGTATGTTGAAATCAACAAACTATTTGCGGACCGGGGTTGCGAACATTGTTTCTCTATAGGTTCTATCCTCTATGACGTGTTTAAACTTACAGTTTAGAATTTTTGAAGTGCAATTTGTTTTAAATAATAAAAAATATTTTAATTATAGGGTTTTGGACTATTTATACAGAGTGATAATGAAATCCTTAACGATATCATAGAATACTTGTCTCAATCAATGACCGATGTGACAGACTAGATGCCAGCTATTGGATTAGTACTACAAGACCAAGTAACAAACATAGGTAAGTGGCTCAACAATCCCGGTTCGCGATGGTACGTGGGCTCCTGCTGTCTATGCGATCCTGGTACCACCACAGTCTTTAACAGCGACTCCGGAGACAAATATATAATACAGTCACGTACAGGGATTGTTGAGCCACTTACTACTGTTCGCAATTTAGACGTGTAATGAATGACCGATGTGACAGACTAGATGCTAGCTATTGGATTAGTACTACAAGACCAAGTTACAAACATAGGTAAGTGGCTCAACAATCCCGGTTCGCGATGGTACAAGCGCGCGCGACAAAGGGTGTTGGGCTTTCCGCACCCCGCCTTCACCCCTTCACCCCTCTTCGCCTTTAGCGCACCGCGGTTTGTGCTCTACATCTACACTGTTTGTGTAGTATGTGCATAATTCAATATTCCCGATGAAAAAAAAATAAAAAGTGTTTTTTATTTATTTACCTTTTGTGTTGTGTTAGTGATTCTGAGTATCACGAATTAGTTTTGTTACGGGTTTTATTTATCAGCCTATATGTACATATACAGGGTTACTGGTAACTCGACGTATTCTTGGTAGGACTTGATAGAGGAGATAAAATGCAATATTTTTAAGCCATCATATGTATGGCCGAAAATTAACGGTTCTTGAGTTATTGATTTTTTAAGATTTTTTTTTAATTTCCCAAAATTTTACATTAAAACTTTTTTTTTTAATTTGGCCGTCTGTTGCGGTATTTTTTTATTTATTTTTGAATTATTAAACTATTTTCAAATTAAAACAAGTACAAAAACCCTAAAAAAACATATAAAAGTCTTCGAAATCAGCGAAAACATATTTTATGTTTTATTAAATCTGTGGTTGTTGTTAGTAAACTATTGCTCTAGTCGAAAAAAATAATATGACATCAAGTGTACAAATTGTTAGAAAAACATCTACGTTTCATCAGCTTTCTGGAAAAGTATCATAGTCCATAATAATCTTTAAGAACTTTTCACAAAACTGCCTTAAATGAACGATTTCGTTTGCTAAACGAAAGGGCCACAAATCAAAATTTAGCAAAATCAGTTTTATTTAAAAAATGTGACCAAAATCATCCTTTAAAATTTTTAAAGCCCTCTCCCCAAAAAAAAAAAAAAATTTGGAATGTGGCCCTTTCGTTTATAAGCAGCGATATGATGGTTTAAAAATATTGCATTTTAGCTCCTCTATCAAGTCCTACCAAGAATACGTCGAGTTACCAGTAACCCTGTATATCACATAACTTTATATAGGTATGCTCTAATTAAGCTCTAAAATCCTCGGTTTAAATTTAAATCATTCGATTTATTGAAGCCCAAGGTGTACAAAGGTGAACTTAAATTACATTATAATCTGATTACTCCCCACTTTAAATTAGAATGGTAATCATGAATAATGATGGTATAATTGATATATATTCGATTATTTTCGTCCATATGCGTGCGAAATAAGTGATTAAGAATGTTAATCTAAACAATAAATTAACACAGTGGCTTGAATCACTTTGGCCCTTAAAGGTTACATTGTTCACCCATTAAAACCTCTTTCATTCAATTATTGAAATGCTTTTCTCACCCTCACGATATGATTCATTTTCTTTTATTATGGTGTTTGCTATATTTTTTTCGGATATTTAATTTTCTAAGTTGAAATAAGTTTTATAAGAGCCGTTCAAAATGTTCGGCCAACCGCTGAACACACGTCCAAATTTGGTTTGGAGCCAACCAAGTTCGTGGTTTGGACCAAACCAAATTTGGTCGTCTGTTAGGGCTTTTAACGCACGTAAAATTCTATAAAGCATGATCTCATTATCAATTTAGGGCCGATTTTTCAATCACCAGATAAATTTATCTGCCAGTTAAAATTGTTGCTATCCTTTTTAAGCAGTGCCGTAACTAAGGCAGTGCCAGCGGTGCCCAGGCACAGGGCGCAGACCCTGGACGGGCGCAGAAATGACCAGACCAGTATCTCCTAGGGCGCAGTTTTTAAAGCTCGCACCAGGCGCATAAAAAGCTAGTTAGGGTGACGGCACCAGTTATGGACGGTTTAAGTTGACAAGCACCAGTGATGGACACTTCATTCATAATTTAAAGACCATAGAGTTGTGAATTGATTGGTCTAAAACAAATGACTTTTCCTTAGTGGGTAGTAAATAAGAGTCATTGTCCATTACTGGTTCTATGTCCATTACTGGTGCAGTCACCCTACGGTACTGGCTAGAAGTGGCCACAAACCGTGAAATAGTCGTCGTTTTGTCTATGTAGCGTTTTGTGTGCTCTGGCTACCCCATATGGGAATACAGGCGTGTGTATGTATGTATGTATGAGTCCTTTCAGACCAACTTGCAGTCGACTTCCGTCAGAGTGTGTACTTATACTAATAAAATTATTAGGTAAGTACAGTCAGCGTCTGATACATGGTTACACTTTGGTACTTTGTCACTGTGATCGCAGTCACAATTTCATGCGAGAGTTCAAATATGAGGTTAATTAGAAAAGGTACTAAAGTGTATACATGTATCAGACGCTGACTGTACCTAGGTACCCTGTTTTGGAACGCACGCTTAGTAATGTTATCAAATCGAATTGTTTGTTTTATGTAAAATGTTTACTAAATATGTGCCAAAAATATGCTATATGCTAACATGCATATGTCGCAGGCGGATTGTATAAACCGCCGTTTTACATAACGGCTAGGCGTTTTGCAAAACAGCGCCGTTTTGTAATGCGGCGACTCAACGTTCAGCCGGATTGTTATTGCGATACGTTCTTCAATAAGGCGGCCCACGTTTAGCCGCATTGTACTACTACTAAAATTGTAGGGTAACAATACTTAAGAAAATAAAGAATTCTAAATAAAATAAATATAAATAAAATAAACTAACCTAACCTAACCTAATCTAATGTAATCTAACCTAACCTAATCTATTAAAACCTCTAAATCCTCTACTGTTTATGTTAGGCAGCGCCACGAGTGTTAAAAATCTGAACTAAAAACGACAAAGTGGCGGCTAATCTCTCGCCGTATTACATTCTGCCTAGCCGTAATGAATAACGTTTAGCGCCGAATTCATTCCGGCGGTTTTTTATTCGGCCGCATTCAATCCGGCTATACGTTGAGCCGCCGCATTACAAAACGGCGCTGTTTTCCAAAACGGCTAGGCGTAATGTAAAACGGCGGATTATACAATCCGCCTTCGACACATACATACAAACATCACGCCTGTATTCCCTAATGGGGTAGGCAGTGCGCAAGAAACGCTACATAGGCAAAACCATGACTGTTTCACGTTTCGTGGCTACTTATAGCACATTTTTTTTAGGTTTTCAGTTGGCAGGTATATTAGTGATAGGATGATATCTTGTCGCCTAAAATATACCATCGAACCAATTGATTCCTGACCCACCATAGAACCTATTCACAGTGAACGTCATAGTGACATTGCATTGCTTGACAAAGGAAATGTTTATGACGTTTATTGTGACAACGTTCTGCGGGGGGTCAGGAATCAGTTGGTTCGATAGTACATACATTAACGCTTGTGTTCCCATGTGGGTAGGCAGTTCATAAAAAACGTGACATAGACAATACCATTATGCCTATATCACGCTTCGCAGCCACTTCTAGCATGGTTTTAGGTTTGCAAAGATGGAAGAGGTAGAATAGTGACAGGTTAAGGGTGAAGTTACATTTATCAACATCGAATCGCATTTAGCTGGATGATTTTAAACTCACTATATGCATCGCATGCGTTCAGCTGTTATAGCATATTTTTATCTGCTTAAGTATCCTATCGCGTACTTTTATATGCCTCCGCATGCTATCGTATGCTGCCGCATGATATTTGCAATCAAGACGCCGCAAATGAAATGTTAATTTAAATTTTTGCTCGTCTATATTGATGAAATATAGGTAATTATTGAAATTATTGGAAGTAAAAAAAATTGTGCACTTTGATAGATGAATACGTTGTGATAATAACATTGACGCGTTCGGCCGTCCATTCGCACTCTTCCTCCTTTTCTCTGCGTAAGCAGCCTTTCTCATTCGTAAGCATCCCGCCTCTCACTCTTAAGCAGCCGTTCTCATGCTTCAACTTGATTAAGCGTTCTTCAGCATGAGAAGTGGATAGTTACACTTATAAGCATTTAATGCTGAAGCTGAGTCGATGCTGAAGGGTGAATTGATTGATGCTGACGGATATCCATACAATAGCGCGTTTTTGTATGGCAAAATGCGATTCGATGCTGATAGATGTAACTTCACCCTAAAGCCTGAAATATACCTTAGTATACCTAATACTAATATACCTTAGTCGCCTCTTACGACATTCGCGGAAGAAATGGAGAGGTGAGAGGTGACATTCTAAAACCGACACCACACGGAAATAAATCTGCTAAACAACAAATAAATATGCTAAACAACGTAAAAATATGCCAAAATTAGCATAAAATATGCTAAATTGGCAAGACTGCGTACCTAGCATTCTTTACTGGAACCATTTCGCTGCATTATTATTTACGTCAGCGCCAATAAATAGTTTGCCCGGTGAACTTCGGACCTTTTAATTTAAACTAAGTAATGTATTTTATAGCCGAAAAACCACCACCATAATTGTTTACAATTGTATTTTTATATCATTGGACAATGTTTACACCAACCACCTAGTGCCAAAGTAGGCAATTTGATGCCTGTGTTATGGGTACTAGACAACGGATAAACTTACTTATATATAGATAAACACCCCAGACTCGAAAGCAAACATTCGTATTCATCATACAAACATCTGCCCCGACCGGGGATCCAACCCGGGACCTTAAGCTTCACAGTCAGGTGAGTCAGGTTCTCTAACCGCTGGGCTATCAGGCCGTCAATTATTTTATTACTTTACGTAAGTGTAAATGAACCAACTTTTTTTCAGGACTGGATACTTCATTGGATATTTATTAGGTGTCGTACCGTATTCAATTAAATAGGTACTTCGTTTGTCTTCAAAAATAATTAAATGCTTAATTATTTAACGAAAGTAAAGTATTCAAGGCTATCTATAATTAGTCAAAATCTTTCGGGAAGCGGTTTGACGCACGGTATTGAAATGAAATGAAATGAAAAACGTTTATTTCCGAAATTGATCCATTCGACGGTAAAAAGCAATCCTGCTGTAAACCGCACCTTGGCCAAAAATTTTTTATTTCATATTTGCAATCAGAAAAAAATTCTGCGTCGAATGGTTCTATTCCCGTGGCTCTACGACCTCTAGAAATTTTTGTACAGCATTGGAAATTTTATTTTTTTTCAAAAATATGACCGACTACTTGCTGTAGATATGAGCGCCGCGCCGGCGCGCCGCCGCCGCCGATGAAAAGTTCGCGCCGCCGCCGCCGATTTGGCGCCATCGGCGCGACTTCGGCGTGGCACGGTATTCCCTAACCTTGCGTCCCTACTCTTGTCATGCAGCCCGTGCTGGTTGTTTTTTCCTATCCGTTGCAACACGCTGCTGTTCTACGAATGTTAGTATTGAAGATCTTGGTCAGTGCATTGAAGAGGGTGTAAACGAACAAGACTTAGAGAATGAATGGTAGATGATGATGAATCCAGAATACTGAAACTAGATCATACGTTTCCGTTAGCTTTCCTGATTATTAGTGCCGCCTTGCTGGATTGGCGTTTTCATGCTATAGGTGATAATATAGATGAATTTATGGAATCAAACAATATAACCAACGTGCCTGTGGGAAAGACTCCAATAAAGAGATCTCTCTCCAGGCAGATGTTATGCCTGGGGACCGAAGTCCACAGAGAGGAAGTTGGAAGTTATATTTTATGTAACCATACGTCGAAACTTCGTTAGCGCGATGTAGGATCGTTATTTCGGCTATTCGACGCTTGTGGCGTTGGAGAGCTACATCTGCCTCCCTTTTAGACCGGAGATCGGTGAGACGTCGCAGTGCAGTGGGAGATTGCAAGGGCCACTCGTAAGCTCGAACCGCGTTGGCGAGCGTTGATGATCCACTGTGATTGTCGGAGAGCGAGTCGCTCGGATCCTGTGTGACTGGCGGAGTGCGTACCTAGAGCTACGTGAGGACCGCGTTGCATGCGTAGCAAGATCGTGGTGCGAGGCCTTCCGGCGAACACAGACCCCACGGACATACCATACCATAGAAGCCCGCGGTAAGAAAACTGGGTCCGCGTCACACAGGGTCGTGCGCGCCCGCCCCGGCACCACCCTTCCCGGCTCAAACACAAAGAGCATAGAGACCGGGAACGCCCAGAACTCTCTCATAGCAGAAGCCAACAACGGGAGCCGTCCCTCTCAGAAGAGAAGGCGCAAGCGCGGAGGCAAGAAAGTCAAGACAGCACCCTCCGCTGAGGACCAACCCGCACCCATCGCCGGCCCGAGCCGAGCGGTCGCCGCCCCCGTAAAGGGGAAGAAAGCGAAGCCGAGCTCGGAAGACATAGACGGCAGGACAGTTTCAAAGCAGGATTTGATCCTGTTAATTCAGGAGGTCCTGAATCCTGAGGGTCATAGAGACCGGTCGGAACCCAGTGGCATTTCTCTTGGGACAGCAAGCCACTGCGCGCGCAGAGTGACTAGCTGCCCCAGGATGCCCGCTGGAACACGGCCGACTTTTTGCGCCTTCAAAATCGGATTGCTGCGTCACTGGAAGGTGGAGCCTGAAGGATGACGCAGCAAAGAAGGACACCGACGAGACCCAATGGGCTCACCCCAGTGACCTGGCTACGGTCGTGGCCAGCGGAAGACCCCGCTGATGGAGGTTAAGCATCGACCAGCACCCCCGTGCTCCTTACGGAGCACGTGACAGAACGCCCAGATCGATTGCGTAGCTTGCAGTGTAGGTAACGTAGTACCTAATACATAAGAGTGAGAATCACGAAAGTTTAAAGCATTATTTCTTTATTAGGTATGTGAAGATGACTTTCCACCACAATGAACAAAAATATTTAAAGATATAAATCTTGCATGTGCAAGTATTCAAGGTCGCGCCGCCGATTCGCCGCCGCCGTCGACCGATTTATACCGGCGCGGCCGCCGGCCATTCAGCCATCGGCGCTCATGTCTACCTTGTATGTATGTATGTATGTATGTATGTAACTCTTTATTGCACAAATAATCATGACAAAATAACAGACAAAACAGAACATAAGTACAAAGGCGAACATATCCCAAAAGAGATCTCTTCCTGCTAACCTTCAAGCGAACCCTTGAGTATGTGTTTCACCTCTAACCTGAGCCTTAAGGTGCGCCAAACCGGCAACACAACCTCTTGCACCACATCACTCGAGCTCAAAGTAACAGTGATCTGTAGAATCGCATTTTCTATTGTGTAATTAAAAAGAAGGTGTTAATTTTATTTTATTATTTGAGCTGTCAGACAGTATTTCGTAGCCTCCGGGGTATAAGTGGTTGGTAATTGTTACTTTGGAGTAATATTTATTTTTTGATCCCGTGTTTGTGCTACAGGTAGTCCTGTTTTAATTTGTGATCTCACAATTCAGAAGAATTTTGCGTTACTTACGTTTAAGTTCCTGTTTTTATCTCGTATTTACTAAGCTGTTTAAGATTTAGAAGTGATTTTTAGGTCTGGAGCATTTTCAAATGACAGCAAATAAACATCAATTCATACTTACATCGTTTTCATTTTGCTACCTTTTGGTGACTTGCAACAGTAACGTCAGTTAAATGCACCTGGTAACTAAGTGTTATGTCATTAACGTCAAAATGAACACACGTAAATAATAGTTATAACTATTATAAGTAGCTACAGCAATTTTGCTTTATACTAAAATACTTGGTTTGGAGCGGTCCATACATTTACCTGCATCATTTACAGCATTTTGCGTAACAGAAAAAAAAGTGCTTTTGCTGTAACCCACAAAGACATAGACTAAAACTAACTTCTAGTAAATTTCAGGTATTGGACTTGATAGACAATGGAAAAATACACCTAGATCTGAAATATCATTTTTGTAGGTGTAATAGTTTAGAAAATATGATTTTTTTTTCTAAAATTTCAAAAGTTTTTTGGCTCTGGTGAACATTTTAGGTACATTTTGTGGGTTACAGCAGGATTGCTTTTTACTGTCGATATGATGTTAGTAAAACTTGATCTAATTTGAAACAACTATTGTTAGTAAAAAGTATAATCAAAATTGGAAGCGATATGTACCTACAGACATCCAGTGCGCTTCGATGGCGCTGTCCGTCCTTCCCGGTATACCCTTCAGGAGTGAGTTGGTGCTGCCCCGAACGCGCTCGCTCAGGGACGCCACCCGCTTACGCAACACGGCTTGAAACCCGTCAGTCCTTCGCTCTGCGAACATCCCCGACGCGCTGCAGCGCCAAGGCAGCCCCAACAATCTCCTAAAGGCGTTGTTGTACTGGACGCGCAGAGCACTGTAGGCTCTTTTGGTGTAGTCGCTCCACAGGTTGCACGTGTATAGGGTGTGACAATATGATTTAAGAGCGTGCAAACACAATTCGGCGATTTTGATGTTTTTCAAATGCTTTACAAAGCTATAATTTTTAAAGAAAAACTACTGTAACATATAAATAAACTCTTTTTCTTGGGATTAACGGTAAACATTATTTTATTAGCAACACAGATTTCTTTTACTTAGCCAATTTGTTGAAGGGTTTTCACAAAAATACGCGTCAGAGCTGTCTTTCACTTGAAAACTTTCCATTAAAATTTTCCATAAAAGATATAAACTTGTTATTATCTGATAGACAATATAGTCTACTGAGGAATAACGGTGTTACATGAATTAAATTATTGGTTTTTATTATCCAAATATTATTTTACATAATTTCAAAATTGAACCATTACTTTATTTTTTTTCTCATTGATTTTAATGTAATTACAAATGAAACAATTTATTGTAAATTTACAGAATATGTTTAGTCGAACGATATTTTTTTCATGGCTAAATATGAGTTAATTTATTTTTCACGATTTTTTAAACTTTGGTCCAAAACCACTACTTATATTACGTTCGTAAATAATGTTTGTGCCCTCTTAAACAGGGATATTTTCACCTCAGCAGAACAGCGTGCAAACCTGCGGGACAGCATACCTACCTATTACACCTAACCGAAAGTGCTCTGCGCTCCCTTTCCAAATCGAAATCGTCTTTTAAAGTATCTGTGACCCAGTGACCCAAGTACCTACTTAAATTTTGTTACTATGGGAAGAGGAGAACCACTTAAAACTACTGGTGGAATGGGATATGTTTTAGTGCCAGTCTTGAACAACATTACACAAAATATGATTAAAATTGAATTGAAATAGTAATTTAATTAAGACACATAATTAGACCCATGTTGATATAACATTATTTACTCCTACTATCGTCAAAAATACGTGGTTAAAATCTTTCGGGTTAAACCACGGTGTATAATACACAGATACATCACTTTTGCTTTATGAAACTTGAAATAATTTTAACTGAGTGTCCCCGAAAAAATATCCATGTAAGCAATGGATATACCATATACCTTTTTCCTCATATCCACTGACGTTATTTTGGTCAACATATATAACGCGTAACAGTTTTTAATTAACCCTTTGTTTAACCTGAATATGAAGTTTCCAGTTTAAGTTAGTTACTGTCTATTGTTATTCACAAAAAAAAAATTACGAGTATTTAGTCTTTTTATTATTAACTAGCTTTCCGCGAACATTCCCTCGGGAACATTATTTTTTTCCGGTATAAAAATTATTTATCCTATTATTTAATCCAGACTTCTAACTTTACGTCTGCAAAATTTCAAAGCAATCGATTCAGTAGTTACGGCGTGAAAGTGGAACAAACAAACAAACTCACTTTCCGAATTATAATATTAGTAAGGATAGTAAGGATGGTTTAGCTATGTATTTAAACAAGTCCGTGTTATTTATATTTCCATACATATTCTCACGCCTGTATTCCCAAGAGGGGTAGGCAGAGCACATGAATTCAAAAATCCCGTGCCACGTTTAGCAATTTCAGGGCAACCAGATGGTTAAACGTGATATTTTTTTTTATTTTTTTTTATTTTATTGTATAGGGAAACATACAGCATAAGTGATACATTTATACAGTTCAAAAAGTTAAAACAGAAGCCAAAACAG
>BHDV01039896.1:131175-143294 GCA_005406045.1 Adoxophyes honmai | reverse complement strand
CCGGGTTCGATCCCCGGTCGGGGCAGATGTTTGTATGATGAATACGAATGTTTGCTTTCGAGTCTTGGATGTTTATCTATATATGAGTAAGTTTATCCGTTGTCTAGTACCCATAACACAGGCATTAAATTGCCTACTTTGGGACTAGGTGATTGGTGTCAATATTGACCAGTGAAAAAAAATAATAATAATAAATAACTATTAATACATACATACATGCATATACTCACGCCTGTATTCCCAAGAGGGGTAGGCAGAGCACGTGAATTCGAAAATCCAGTGCCACGTTTAGCAATTTCAGGGTAACCAGATGGTTAAACGTGATATTGCAGTGACAGGTTGCGAGCCCATCGCCCACAATACACCAACCCTTTCCCAGAGTCGACTCTTACGACACCCACGGGAAGAAAGGGGGAGGTGCTATTCTAACCCGGCACCACACGGGGCCTTAACTATTAAACCTGTTTTTATCTAGCTTGGAATTTAAAAAATGCACTGAAAGTGACTACGAAGCGTGAAACAGTCAGTTTTGACACTTTTGACTACCTATGGAATGTTTCTTGAGTTCTGCCTCGGCCCTAGACCTTTTAGGAATATAGGTAGGCGTGATGTAGGTACCTGTACAATTTACCGAAAAAAATAGACTGAATATTCTCGCTATTACCTAAAAATGTCATAGTTCTAGTCCAAAGTACAAGAAAAAAATATTTTTATTAAGGTTAAATAGTTAATTTCACTTTAGTTTTTAAATACTACTTTTACCTATTTCAAATTACTTACCAGGAAAACTTTACTAAACTACCTAGTGGCAATTTTTTTTTTAATCTTGAAGACTGTTCAAAAAATACAGATAAATGTTTTCACTCACCATAAAATCGAGAAATCACAGCAAAATCCTTTAACACTTCCACACTTTCACTTCAAACCACTTTAACTCGAAAACCGGCCAAAAATACAAAATTAATAGAACGTCGATTCGGCAAATTTAAGCAACAAGAACAAAATTCGGACGTTCTTTCCCTAAAGCGTTTGGAACTGGAATGAAATTTTACGCTACGATTCTAAATACGAAATTCAATGGGAACTGAAACTTTCAACACATAACGTCTTATTAATATTTAAATGCAATCCAAACTCGACCTTTTGCCGCTCAAAAATAAGATTTAAAAAGAAAGGAAGCGTTAAGGCGGTTACAACGTTATGGTATCCAAAAAGGATTTGCAAACGCCGCCGGATGCGGGTGGTTCTCTCTCTGTCTCTCTCAACGGGTTTGGTGTAAGTGTGAGAGAGACACGAGATTGTTTTTAAGGCGGATAATGATTTCTTGCATCCTGCCTGTCAGCATGGCGGGAAACTAATCGTTTCCGCAACAATTCATTTAACAAAAACGACATATTTACTGAAAAACGGTTGCATAAATTCAGCCTTAATTTTAAAGCTTTTAGATGCATTTTGTGTTGAATGTTATCGGCAATATTGATTCTTGTTATCGGAGATAATAATTAAGGATGTTTCCGGCGGTATTTTGAGATGGCGCGAAATTTATTTTTAAAAATGGCGGAGTGCTAAGAAATTAATGTAGGGCAGTTTGACGGATGTTAGTTTTATTGCGTGCGTTTATTGAAATATTATTTATATTGGAAGAAAACATGATTTTATGATTTCATCAGTGTTTATTGAGTCGAAATATTTTGGAATGATGACTCCATTTAACTATTATAAATTTTACATAAAATTTTTCATTTATTATTTTTACTTCAATGTCTTCTAAAATAATCTTCTGATTCTCAAAAAACCTACTTAAAAAATTGTTTAGAGTTGACAAAGAAATACACATAACAATAAAAAAAAATTGGCAATTAAAAAAAACGAATACCTATCCACTTTCTTGTATAACCTAAAAAAAACAGACAAAAAATTTTCACAACTTCAAACTAACTTGCCTTCCTTGTACTTAATTCATTTTAAGTAACAATTCTTACAACGAAAGCATCGTATACTTAGTGAGTAAATTTGTATCGAACAAAGCACAAAGTGCAGGAAGGAAACTTACTATAACTATAAAGGACTTTACGACCATTCTAAACCATAGACTATAGAAACCTCATCCGCTTAAAATGGACCAAAGAGTTCTTTTTATGACATCACTTTTAGAGTTCCCAAGGCAAATATCTGAAGGAACTTTTGAACTCTACTTTATTTTACACCAAAGAACACCAAAAGCTACAAAGCCAAACGGTGACTATCTCACGTTGGCAGATATAATAGGACAGGTTGCTAGCGAGTCCATATCGGGTTGCATAAAGTTTGAAGTCATATCTATACATACATACATACATATCCTCACGCCTGTATTCCCAAGAGGGGTAGGCAGAGCACATGAATTCAAAAATCCAGTGCCACGTTTAGCGATTTCAGGGTAACCCAGGTGGTTATAAACGTGACATTGCAGTGACAGGTTGCTAGCCCATCACCCACAATACACTAACCCTTTCCCAGAGTCGACTCTTACAACACCCACGGGAAGAAAGGGGGAGGTGCTATTCTAACCCGGCACCACACGGGACATATCTATACTAATATAATAAAGCTGAAGAGTTTGTTTGTTTTATTTGTTTGAACGCGTTAATCTCGGGTTGGAATTGAAAAACTCTTTTTGTGTTGGATAGACCATTGGAAGGCTATAAGATATATAACATCACGCTGCGACAAACAGAAGCGAAAGAACATTGGAAAATGTGGAAAAAAACGGGGAAAATTAGTCACTATTCCACGCGGACACCTAACCTTAATCTATTTAGCGCCTCTTACGACATCCACGGAAGAAGTGGAGAGGTGTTATTATGATAATAAGTATGTTATGGTAGTGAAACATGAAATTGTCATGATTTTGTAATTGTAACGTTCCTTTTGCTCTGCCTGCCCCATTTGGAAATATGTACTTAATACAGGGGTGATGTACAGTCAGGGAATCTGAATGTTTAGCAGGTTGACCGCTTGACCGCCTTTATAATCTGTTCGTATTAGGGTAATTCTTGAGAATTATCGTTCCCCTGGCTATACTTATTTAAAAAAATATCGACCTAATGTAACTAAGTTCGATTATGTTTTAATGCGTAATAATGTCCCTTGAATAGGCATCAATTTCTGTCAATTTGTCTTTAATTAAGTCAAAAATTATAGTTATTATGACATGCCAGGGAAATGAGGAGTCTCAAGAATTACCCATTATAGGAAAAACTGCACCATGAATTTCAATATTGAGTATTGAGTATTTATGTCATGCAGCTGGCTGGAAATAGTAATAAGGCCAATTTTAGAAGTATCTCAACCTGCTAAACACCCAATTTCCCCGACTGTATGTACAAAAACTAACTCTTCTATTTATAGGTACTACAGCTGTTGGTGATGAAAACAATAAAGGATATACGGAACCCTCGGAGCGCGGGACCGGGTCCCGCCTCCTTTTGTCGGCGTCCGTTTGTCTGAGAAGTCAAATTTGGTGTTTTTGTACGGCTTCCGGTCGCCAGTTTCCGGTTTAACCGTTGATTGTTCAATCTGTAATGGCGGGCTTTGAAATCGCCATAGTATTTTATTTAGGCGTTTCCGGAGTTTGCGAAGGGAACTGTTTGCCATGTCGTGTTGGGTTTAGAGTCATCATCGGCCTATATACGTCCCACTGCAGGGCACAGGCCTCCTCTCAGAATGAGAGGGCTTGGGCTATAGTTCCCACGCGGGCCCAGTGCGGATTGCGAACTTCACACACATCGTTGAATTACTTCGTCGCTATATGTAGGTTTCTTCACGATGTTTCCCTTCACCGAATAGCTCGTGGTAAATATCAAATTTTGATATCGCACATAAATTCCGAAAAATTCAGAGGTGCGAGCCCGGGGTTTGAACCCACGACCCTCTGCATGAGAGACCACAGTTCGAACCGCTGGGCTACCACGGGTTTAGAGTAACATCCTCCATTTCTTCCGTGGATGCTGTTAAGAGGCGGTTAAGGAAGTTTTGGGAATGCTTTAGGCGACGGGCTAGCAACCTGTCACTAGTATACTTCTTCCGTCTGAGCGTCTAGTGTGTTCATTTCGATGGTGCTGTCGTTAACGAATTCGTTTGCGAGTTATCGCAAAATTGTATGGAAACCGAGACAGCGCCGCCAGCGGAACGTTTGCACAACTGCCACGGTCGACAAGTCTCCATACATTCCGCGACAACTCGCAAATGAAATTCGTTAACGACTGCACCATCGAATTGAACACACTAAACGCTCTGTTTTCAAATCTAAAGCGTGTCACACACTAAGCAGTTATGGTAAGATATCTGTATTTGAACAGATATCCGTTAATATCGCTCCCTATACAATCCAATGAGCTAACACACAGCGTAGATAACTTATATTTTACCGTCAAGTACCTATCTGTTGGCACAGTTTCTGTTTGGAATACCTCTCCGTTTCTTCCGTGGATGCTGTTAAGAGGCGGCTAAGGTTTAGGTATGCCGTAGGCGACGGGCTAGCAACCTTTCTCTAGTATACTTAAGTATTCCATCTGTTTTTAAATTTAAAACTATGCTAGAAACGTGAGCGTTTCGTGTGCTCTATCTGTACCTCATTTGGGAAGGCGTGATATCCTCGTTCTGCCCAAGCTTTTTTAAATGATCATGTGGTTTCTGCCCAATGTTCTTAATTAAGCACAATTTCATTTTGATGGGTTCTGCCCAAGACATTTTTGACTGAAAATTGTATGTTCAAGTTTTGCCATCTTTAACACGTGGCGTGACACTGATAGGCGAATGCAAGCCAGTTAAACAAAAAGCCTTGATTGTTAACTGGCCAATATTCCAACCAATCAGAAACGAGCAATTCAAAATCGTCAAATGTGGAACTTTTAGTCAGGAGGTGGCAAATTTGAATATGTGATTTTTTGAGAACATTGGGCAGAATCCTGAAGTATAAACAAAAAACTTCGGGCAGAAACCACTAAACATAAAGTGTTCTTTATTGAGCACATTGGGCAGAACGAGGATATATTTTAAAGGGTAATAATTCGGATTCTAACTTACCTACTCTTTTTTACGGTAAGCTAATGGAAAACACTCGTAAGCTCACATTTAAGATACCTTTTAGAATTCGACAGTTCGAATAGGGACTCTTGAAAAAGTTGCAGAATCGTTCACAGACGTCTCAGCTAGGGTTGCCAACCCTACTATATAATATAGTATCCTACTATATTATTAGGGGTCCAACTGCTATATTTTTATAAATAAAATATAGTAGGCAAAACTACTATATTTTTATCATCAAAGTCGCTAAACTTGGTTTCTATTTTTTTATCACACTTTCAGAATATTTCTGAACGAAAATGTTACTTACATTTACATACACCCCGCAGTGCTTGTATTGCTTTGACAATTTCTTGAAAAACAAAAATTCGTTAATAAAAGCTCAAAGCAGTAATAGTAGATTGTTCAACAAGGGACTAAAACAAGCCATAATGTCACGAGATATTTAGACACCCGAGCACAGCGAGGGTGGCTATAGTTCGAGTGTCATTATGGTTGTTTAGTCTCGCGTTAAACACTCTACTTTTCACTTTGAATGCGAGGAAAAAAACGACGTTCTTTCTGTTATATAAAAAATTACAACAAAGCTTTCCATGTTTTAATCCATTTTTAATCTAACCTAAGAAAAATTAAAAAAAAACGCGGTTTTTCTTTTCTTTTACTTTTTTTTGTAAAGTGACGCTTTGAATGCTTGCATATTTAGCCAACAGATTTTAACTTTAAACTATTTTTAAGCTTATTATTATTACACTATGCATAATAAAATGTGTTAATAATTATTATAATGAAATAAATTATTGTTCGTGATCAATAATCGTGTTTTGCGAAATTAAATCACTTTTAAAAGTTTTTTGGCAGAGTAACAATTACCGCCATTTTTAAAGACGTAGAAATAGCCTCATTGACATTTTGAGGTTATATTTACGTCTATAAAAATGGCGATAATCCTACGTTCATAAACACGATGACTGGCTGTTTAAGAGGTTTCTAAGGCCAATTAAAAAAATATTACTTTAGCCCCTAGAGCTTAAAAAGGAGTTTTAGGCCCGCTATATAGGGACTAAAGAATCACTTTAAGAGCATGAGAAGTGAAAAAAATATTATATGTTTCAAAAATAATTAAATATTATTTGAAACCTACTATATTTTTTATTAATAATTCCCGAACTACTATATTTTTATGGGTTCTGAAGTCAAAACTACTATATTGGGTCCAAAAAAAGTTGGCAACCCTAGTCTCAGCCTTGCTCGGACTGGTCCCAACTGGTCCGAGATGTGTCTGTCTGTGCGTTGCTCGAGCGCAGTTTGTATGGAGATTGACTTCTGTCTTTACATACATCTCTACCTACCTTAAGTTCCTCAGCATTCGAAGATCGACGCCACTCGTCTTCTTAAAAATAACGGCCAAGTGCGAGTTGACATCACGCTCAAAATCACGTTTATTGTATGGGCTTTAAATACGTATTTTATTTTAATTTAACTATTCACGAGTGGGAGTTCCAGATATCACGATAGACTTCGTAGTTTTCCAGAGATAACTCGACCAGCCGGGGTCCGAACTTCAACAAAACACAACACTGTCCACCACATTAGAACTACAGCAGGTCCCCCTGTCAGCTGCGCTCCTAGAAGACTGGCACCGGACTTCGGTCCCCAGGCATAACATCGGCCTGGAGAGAGATCTCTCTATGGGGGTCTTTCCCACACTTACAACTAAATGTTCTGTGAATATTTCAAGTGTCTACCAGTTACCGTTATTTATATCAAGCAACAAACGTTGTATGAGAACCTAAGCCATGACAATTTTATCTTATTTTTAGTATTTGTTGTTATACCAGCAATAGAAATAAAATCTGTGAAAATTTCAACAGTCTCGCTAGCACGGTTCGTGAGATACACCTTGATAACAGACGGACAGCGAAGTCTCAGTAATAGGGCCCCGTTTTCACCCTTTGGGTACGGAACCCTAATGCCTAAGACAACAATGCAAATTGACATAAGAATCCATTTTGTATCAGACTGTAAGTTTTTTGCCGTAAAATATTT
This sequence comes from Adoxophyes honmai, assembly GCA_005406045.1. Classification (NCBI taxonomy): domain Eukaryota; kingdom Metazoa; phylum Arthropoda; class Insecta; order Lepidoptera; family Tortricidae; genus Adoxophyes; species Adoxophyes honmai. The sequence goes on along the minus strand of BHDV01039896.1, from coordinate 136,181 downwards.
GAATCTCGAACGGACGTTCCTTAAGCTGTTTACACACCGCATTGTCCGGCTTCCGCTCTTCTGTGCGACCCTTTATGGCAAAGGAACGTGATCTTCGCAATCGGAAGATCACGTTTTGTTTTTTTGTAAATTTGTAGGAAGAGAGATTTTGGTGGTCCGGCCAGGAAATGTGACATTTAGGTAGGTATTTTTTTTTAAATAATGTATCTTAGTTATCTTACCTGTTTAGGGTTCCAAACCAAAATTGTAAATAAAAAAAGAAACAAAAAAATCGTACTTTATTATCAGGCTACTTAGTTCGAGTGGTGTCGGGTTTGAGTAACGCCTCTTAATTTCTTCCGTGGATGTCGTAATGCAGGCGCGTCCTTCTTTCTCTCTTTTCTTTCATGTTATATTTCATAGTAAGACTTGTACAGAGAATAAACAAATAAATAAAAAATAAAATGCTTACGATGAGCAAGTCCGACTCACTCTTGACATTTTTTTGTAACGGAAATTAATAACAAAATAAAAAAAGTCCAGCTTGCACGCGTCTGCAACTTAAACGTTTTTTCTTCATCAACCGACTTAAAAAACGGTAAGTCGTGCGGGACAGTTTAGCCGGCGCCAGGTAGACACACCTGGCTTCATACTTATCAAACTACTATTAAAATCTACTATACTATTCAAAAACTACGGGAGTAAGTTACGTTACCTGTGTGGTTTTGGATTTTGAATAACACCTCTCTAGTTCTTCCGTGGCTGCCGTAAGAGGCGACTTTTTAGCGCAGCGCAGACGACAGCCTTTTTATGCAATCGAGTCTGCGGCACAAAAAGTTTGCGTGAATTGTATGCAATGTACGCCGGACTTTTTGCGGGTCGTGTGCGTTACTGAGTATAATTCCACAGGTTCTGTTTTCACAGACTAAAAAGTCCGTCGCGGATAGTCTGTAGTCTGCGCAGGGCCTTAGGTATATTTTAGGCGTCAGGTTCACAGGTTAGCATAATGTCACTATTATACCTGCCAACTAAAACCCTAAAACCTAAAGGCTTGATTCTATTTACTTTACGTAGCGCGTCGTGCCATTCGCCATTCGGAAAAACAGGTGTGATATACCAAAGTATGTATGGTTTCAACTACCTTGACGTTTCGGCCACGTTACCGCGGCCGTGGTCACGAATATACATACATAATGCAGGGTGAAATCAAAATATGTGATTTCTAAGTAATCAGTTAATGCTGGATAGTGGATAAGGCGCTGCGCAGACGACAGACTTTTGAGCGATCGAGTCTGCGGAGCAATAAAATCTCTGAATGGCGCGCAGACAGTTTCCATTCAGAATTTTTATTGCTCCGCAGACTCGATCGCACAAAAGTCTGTCGTCTGCGCAGCGCCTAATGCATTAGCTAACGGTTAGTGTATCAGAATTTTGATTACACCCTATATTATTTTGTCATCCTTAGACCTGACGTAAATACCTAATTTTGGTTTACTTAGTGAAACGATTTTTATTTTATTTATTTTATTATTTACATTTCTTATTTTATTCATGGTGTAGCGATCCTAGCGCCACTAGTACTTAGAAGAGCTTCTACCACAAACGTCAAGAATTCTATATCGCGCTAACTTACTTTCAATGATCGATTGCATAAAATCCAACTTCTTTTTTGTGGACTGAAGTCAGGCATAACATCTGCCTGGAGAGAGATCTCTCTATTGGAGTCTTTCACAGTTCCTATTAGGTACTGTTTTGGTTCAGTATCCTATGAACAACTATTGCAACCGCTTCAGACACAAAAGGAACTTAATAATTAGTTATGCATTCACCCCAAATTACTCGACTTCCTCCTCTTTTGCTTTTTACTTATGCATACGTATAATTCATATTACTTCCAGGATATACGTCCTGATGCCATACAATACGAAGGATGTCCGTCCGTCTGGCAATACAGAGAAAATAATGCGTTTTAAAGTTATACTCTGTTTGGTTAAGTTATTCAATTAGGAATAAGCTGTTATAGACCCCCCGTGGTGATAATTTATTGGTTTGAAAGAAGTTATAGAAGCTACAAAAATTATATTCGATTTTATTCATTATAGTAAGTAGATGGCCTGGCGAACTTCGTTCCGCCTTGGCAAGTTTTTTTTCGCTATATTTCCAACTTTTCTCACCATGCAAATATACCAAAACCAAAATCAGTTAAATCGGCCCAGCCGTTCTTGTTTTTTAGCCAGACTAATAATCAGCAACATGTACATATAATGTATTTTTATTTATATAGCTAGATTCTAGATATCTAGATCTAAATTATAGCTCAACTTTACAAACGATATATTTTGCCAATTGCTACACTCAGTTTCGTTTACGATTAGACTTGAAACGGACAAAATCTGAATTTTATTTGAATTAATAATACTTATTGCAATAACACTTAAGTAAGTATTACCTACTTACTATTTAAACATAAAACGAAAAAAAAAAAACAGCGGCTGCACGCAGTGCGCGTCTGTCCATTGCCGTGACGCGTAGCTCCAGATAATGGGACACGGATTGACCCGAAACATGTCGAGCTAATCTCGGTATATACAACGTGAGTAGTTCCGTTATTTCACTACCTATTCACCGTTTGTTATATTATAATGTTCTCAAGATAAACGGTATCACCATTTACAGTGACGTCTTGGATCTAGGTACAGTCGACCGAGAAATTGGTCTACAACTTCAAGATCGATATTCATTTGAATCTTATGAAACAACAAGGTCGATTTCTCCTCGCCATAATATTATGACAGTGACAATGTCAACCTTGTGATAATTTTAATCTCACAGAAACTTTTGTCAAAAGTGGTAGACCACTTTCTTGGTCGACCGTACTTACTTAAAAATGTATGAGTATTTGACTGTTAGGATCTACTGCTAAGTATAAGTATGAAACGGAGTATAATTACGTCAAGGGCCAGCGCAGACGACAGACTTTCTGTGCGATCGAGTCTGCGGCGCACAAAAAGTCTGCGTGGATTGTATGCAATGTGCGCTGAATTTTTGCGCGTCGTGTGCATATTATAATTCCATAGGTTCCATTTTCAGAAACTAAAAAGTCTGTCGTCTGCGCAGGGCCCAATAAGTACACAATTCTCAAAAGAAAGAATATTTATTCGTACCTATCTAAATATTTTCTCGTATAAGACCTATTTCAGAAGACTTTGCAAAGCTTGTTTGCGGACATTAATTGCACCGAATTCCTTGTGCACATTTGAGGATGTGGGATCAAACAGGAAGCTCCCGTCATTTGACAAAAAAAACTAACAACCTCGTTAGGAATCGAGAGGAAAAAAGATGCTGAGGAATTTTGCCTGAAAAAAGAAATGTGCTGTGCTAAGCCGACTGACGTCTCTAGTTAGACAATGACAGGTATAGTCTATCTCGCGCGCGTCTCTACTCGCGCCTTGCTGCGCTAACCTGGCTGACGAAGCAGGTGCCTATGAGCGTTGTTACTTACCTTTAGGTGACCCATTGCTTGTGTTTCTCTTTTCTATTTTGGTATAAAAAAACGCCGCGCGCGCAGGCAAGAAGTAAATTAGGTACATCCGCCCGATGCGCAAAAAATGCAGGCGTGCCCAACATTTGGTATCAAATATTTGATAATATTTATATCATGTTACAATCGCACTACAATTTGAAATGAGAAAGTTTGGCTGTATAAATGAAAAATTCAATAGGTACTTCATTTATGTAAATAAGCCCCTAAGAGCACTTTACACGTCATTTTGGAGTCTACCAGTGCTTCGGAAAGACCATCATTGCCAAGAAGAATGCGCCGCAAAAAAACAGCAATAAAAAAACAAAGTGTAAAAGTTGTGGAGCCAAGATATTTAACTATACTCCGTTTTTTTTTGGGTTGAGAAATTTAACGGTCACAATTTGAAATTATCTCTGGAATTCATTAGTAAAACTGGAAAATATTCATGCAAATACACTTAACATTCTTTGTTATAATGTTCTTAAATCAAACATCATCATAATTTACGCCGATATCTTGGGATTACTCAAAAATGTGTAAGGATTTGACAGTTAAATTTCTCAACCCAAAAAAAACGGAGTATAAAAGCATGTAAGTATATGATTCAAGGAACAAAGCAACGCGCTGGATACGCTGTAGATTGCATTCTTCCAAAGGTTGCCGATCTCTGTTTTTTTTTCTGTCCCAGAGCGCGCGTCAAGATGCAGTTTTTTTTGCATTTTTTTTTACTTCCTTGTCGTGTGTCGCGCTCTTATTACCAGTTTCCTGTTGCATACAGATACCTAAATTAACCATTGCATCCTTAACTTGCGTCTTCCGTTTTTTTGTTCATTTTCTGACAATTTCTCTGTTAATTAAGCTAATAATTAAGAAGCTTAGAGGATGTGAAGAGTGTAAATTTATTTTCGGTAAGGGGCAGCACAGACGACAGACTTTTTGTGCGATCGAGTCTGCGGCGCACAAAAAGTCTGCGAGGATTGTATGCGTTGTGCGCCGGACTTTTTGCGCGTCGTGGTTTCTATTTTCATAGACTAAAAAGTCCGTCGCGGATAGTCTGTCGTCTGCGCAGGGCTTAAAAGCCTACTTGTATGTTTAACAACAACGCGTGCGACTCGTTTCGCGCGCGGGATAGGCTATCTGATCTGACACTATTTAGCCACCAGCCGATTTAGCACGACAGAGTGCGAGTAGAGACGCGCGCGAGATAGGCTATACCCGTCACTGTCTAACTAGAGACGTCATCTAACGCGATCGCCGCACTCCAAACTACGCCAGTCAACGAACGTCGCCTTACACTTGACTGTCCGCCGGTCGCCGTCGCCTAGCCAGTGTTCCGCAAACTTTTTTTGGTCGCGGTACACTTAGGAAAAAAAGATACACGATGAAAAAGTAGAGTTTTTAAGTAATACTCAACAACGCTAAACTTTTATAAATCACTGAAAATGTATGTCTCTACAGTCCAAAGGTTGCAAATAACGCTCACTTGAGGCAATATATTTAACCT
>BHDV01039896.1:104958-117282 GCA_005406045.1 Adoxophyes honmai | reverse complement strand
AAGCATTATCTAAGAGCCGACTCACGTCTTTGGCGTTAGGAGCACAGCGTTTCACTTCGCGCCTTGGCGGTCAAAAGGTTAAGCAAATTTTATTTCATGTAGTCCTAAAAATTAGTCATTTATGAGATAGCTTTATTTTTCCGAGGCACGCCAACTGAAAACCACAGTACACCAGTGTGCCGCGGCACACACTTTGCGGACCACTAGGCGGCCCTAATCCACCGTGACACGGTTAGGGCTCATAATGTCCCACTCGCAAAATGTCCCTTTGTCCCTTTCGCAAAAGGTCCCTTTTATAAATGTCCCATTCTCAAAATGACCCCTCTGCAAATTGTCCAGTTCTCAAAATGTCCCGTCACATAAATTACGTCCCGTTCGCAAAACGTCCCTTTCTCAAAATGTCCCGTTCGCAAAACGTCCCTTCCGCAAAATGTCCCGTGCGAATGCGAACCCATCGAGTGTGGGCTCATTTGATTCGTCTCAATGAGTTACAGTCGGACATAAAAGCTTGTACTAAAAATGAAATTTTTCACAGAGACTTGTTTCTTTATTTAAACAAAAATTTTGCAGGCGGGACATTTTGCGACAGGGAAGTTTTGCGAACGGGACAATTTGCGAAAGGGGCTTTTCCAGAAGGGCCATTTTGCTAAAACAATGGGACGTTTAGAGAAAGGGACGTAATGGGATTGGGGGATTTTGTACAAGGGACCATTTGCGAAAGGGACGTAATTTTGGTGGTGGGACATTTTGCGAGTGGGACATTATGAGCCCTAACCCGAGACACCTTGCGCTCGCCGCATGCAGCCGACTACCGTGTTTACACTGTTGCAATCGCATCTTACGGGTCTTAAGATATAGTCTGGTGACAGACAGACGGACGGACAACGAAGTCTTAAATATCCACGAAAGTAAAGGAAAGGTGAATTTTATCAATTATTTAAAAAGGTTGAAAGAAAACAACAGAATAACATTATGGAACCGGAATATGTATTAAAATATTATGTACAAGGTCTTCAAAGTTTCATAACTAAACTTATGGCATACACTATCCTAACATAATAAGATATTATCATGTGAACGCGGCATTAAAAATTCAAAATGCCCGTTCCAAAAATCTTATATTAATATAATACATAAAATCGAAAAATCGCTATACCTATTTACAAAGCATTTTATTCAAAAATATCTAAAAACTTATCGCCTAACTATTTTTTGGAATAAATTATTTATTATGTCAGATATACATAGTGTTTTTATACAGTTGGCGAAGTGAATTAAATACGAATTGTTGTCTGGAATGGCTGCATTGATGTATTTTTGTAAATACTAGCTCAGAACTAAGCTGTCTATTAACAAAATTCTATCAGAATCTGTTCATCCGAGACTTATTATATCACTCAGTCATGACTATACATTTTAAGTATTTACTCAATTTGTAAAAAGTCAAAAGATACGGCAGATTAAAATGTCTGCCGAAAATACATGTTTTTTTTTTTTCTTACAATGTAAAACAAAAAATGTAGGAAAAACATAACAAAATCAACATAAAACGACTAGATTATAATATATAATGTATTATACAAAAAATCTATACATTAAACAAATTAACATTACAATAAAATAATTTTTCATAAGTTTGTTTCGAACAGTAAACATTTGTCATAAATACATTTTATTATTATACTTTTAATCTGCCATACTATTGACTTAGACATTACGATATTTTTTTCTTCTTAAAAAAAACCCTAATTACCAACGAAATATGTATTGCAATCAAAAGTTTACAATATTGATTTAGAATTTCTGTAATCTATTACAATGTAAATATGTCTGTTTTCTTACAATGTTATGACTTTGAACGAGTTTAGTTTCAAACATTGTAGACAGAAGAGGCTCCTAGATGATGAGCTACGAAGTAGCTTGAAACATGTCGGCCTAAACTCAATTTAATACGTGAGTTGTCCATATTTGAAATAGAAGATCTGTCGGTGGTGTGATAAAGACAACATCTCTGAACAGAGTGAACAAATTGATATAGAAATTGAATGAAAATGCTTTAATTTATACTTCAGTCATAAATATATACATTCACTTCAGCCAAATTATACTAGGATTATTGACCATTCAACAATCGTGGAAGGAAATCAAATGCAAAAACAACTCTAAGTTGCGTCTCTTTTAAGTAAGAAAACTACTTTTTCAAAACATAGTTCAAAATTCTACGAAATACTGTACTTTTTATTTATTATCACGAAATAGTACAGCTATATCAAAAGGAATATTATGCAAAAAGTGGTATGACACGCAAAATTATAAATTTAATTTAGCAAAAACCATGTTTTTTTATTTCGAATTTTGACTCTCCTGTATTGGCAAAACTGCAGAATAACTATAACTTTCAATAATTATGATTCAGAAAATTATACATTTTGTTAGTCAAATGTCTAATATGAGGATTTAGTATTTTGTAGAAATTTTGAACCATGTTTCGTTCTTCGCAAAAAAATATAACAAACAAAATTATGACTTTTCAAAAGAATTGTAAATCGATTGACAATTTTCAATACGTAGAATAAATTTGGAATGCAAAATTATAGGAAAAAAACTTTAGACAAAGTTTCATAGGAATTGAACGCGGTAGTTAGAAAATAAAGCTAGGCTCCGATTTTAATTTCGAACATTCAATGTGCGTTTTGAGAACTTATTTTCACCTAATATTGCACAATTAATTTTGGGTCTAATTTTAGATCTACGTCAACGCCAAAAGTTCAAGTTTGCCCACTTTTTAAGTTTCTCAAAATTTGGTCGAATGATCACTTCGCCTAATTTTCATAAGACAAATTCTAATTTATATAACAACATACCTAGGCTGTTAGAATAGGAATTTGTTTTACTTTTAATGACTTTCAATCATAAAAAAGCTATATTTTCTTTTATCGAATTGACAAAAAAAAGACAGCAATATTTTAGTTCGTTTTGAACTGTAGTATTGTTCCCTTTACTATCAAAACTCGCTAGACGTTGACCTGTCAAAACTTACCATACAATATGACAGCTAATTCTGACACTTCGACGTCGAGCGAGCCGACAAGTTGTCACGTTGAAAAATATTACCACTGCAATAGGGATGTCGACTGGAAAAATATATCATTCTAATTAATCCGTTAGATTGTGGAAAAATATAAGACGTGTTTTTTGGTTTATCGATTAACTAAACATCGACAAAGGTCATCATCAAACTTCCGTCTCGTGACGTCACGCCTTGGTAAAAACTACCACTTAATGACGTCACGTCACTTCAAAGCACTGTGTACCCTCTTGTCAAATAAAAGAAAAAATACGTGTTCAATATTTTTCGGTGATCTATCTGACGGACTAAATCGCTTTTTAAGTCATCTCCCCAATGTAAAATTTTTTTTTTTTTTTCAAACTATCACCCCCAAATTTAGGATAACTTGAACTTTTGGCATCAGACGCTTTACACAGTCAAACTAGTAATCAGTTGTTGGCAGAGCTTGCCATACTCCCTCTGATCTCCCGAAATCCTTCTCATCTTCAACCCCTTCTTCTCCATCGCCTTATTCTCACACAAAAGCAGTTCAATCTGGATTCCACCGGAATAAGCCAGATTCAAACCAGTAAGAGTATCTTCTTGACTCTCCTGTGACGCTTCCACGAATATACTTTGAGGTGGTACTTTAGAATTGATGGTATCTTTTAGTAATTCTACTATCCTCGATGAGTCTAATTTTGAACATACAGTTGACAGAGGGACCTCATAGTATTCTTGGACACAAGATACCTTCTGAGGGCTGAGAAGGATTGGTATCTTCTCTTCTGGCCTGCAAATATCAGTCAATCTCAAATCCATGGTCGATCGTTGCAATTTCTCTATCTCTTCTCCCTCATCGCACTTCTCTAATCGATCTCTAGGTAAATACTCTTCTTGTAAATCACCTAGAACGCCTTGATTCGAAAAAGAAGAACGCGGCGTTTCGCCTTTTTCCGAAAAGCTACCTCTGCCGAAATCACTTTTCTCTGAGAAGGATGATCTGCCGAAATCGCCTCGTTCTGAAAAACTCCCTCTATCAGAGAAAGAGAAGGATTCTCTGTGCTCGGAAAAACTACCCCGATTCTCACTAAAACCAGAGCTTATAGACACTATATTAGAATAGATCGACTGTATATTCTGTTCACAATTCGGCGAAACATTCGCCGAATCATTACTCAACGAATCATCACTAAAACCAAGACTTTTATCACTGTTTCTTCTACTTTTATCATCAGAGATCAACTTATCTTCTTCCTTAGGACTCTGCATCTCAGAATCCTTATCTTCTTCAATCTCTGTCTCATGACTGACCTTCCTTCCTATCCCTTTAGTGATTGAAGGTCTGTCATCCAAATCCGAAGGCTCTGATATGACGAATTGTGGCACCACATATTTAGTATTCTCTAGGCTATCCATGCTCCCTTCAGATGACGATGCAACCAAGGTTATTTCAGATCCTAAACAATCCGTGAGGCTTATTTGAGGAGTTGAAGCGTAGTTCTGGAATTCATGCTGTAAATTCCTAGTCATTTGGTGTGTGAAGTTTAGTTTCTCGCAGCCATTGTTGATCTCTTCTTGTATCATGTCGAGGGGTGAGCTAGGGTTGGATATTGGGCTGTTGTTTTGTGATCGATGGGTTACCATGTGTAGTTGGGGATGTAAGATAGTGAGCTGAGGGTACTGCCCTGTGTCCATTTCGGAGCTCTGTCGGAGGTCTAAAGGGGTGGCTGTCGCTTGGGGTGTACCTGGAAAAGAGGTGTGGGTGAGTTTTGTTATGTAATAAACCCCCTGATTCATACAAAAGAGGTATGTCAGGATCGTAGCGAGTGGAACAAAGTAGTCTCTGCCTACCCCTGTGGGAAAGAGGCGTGACGTTATGTATGTATGTTTGTATGTATTCATACATACTTACATACATAACGTCTGTATTCCTAAATGGGGTAGAGAGAAGTAGACAGATGTAGGTTTTGGGTTGATAGGTATAGTAGTGACAGGTTGCTAGTTGGTCGCCTAAAATCCATGAGTCTATTTTTCATTTTATTTTTTGGAGTGGTGCTCTGCCTACCCCATTTAGGGAATTCACTCACTACTTTTTAGTCACTACTTTTAAGTCACTACTTTCAAGTCACCACTTTTAAGTCACTACTTTTAAGTCTTTACTTTTAAATCACCACTTTTAAGTCACCACTTTCAAGTCACTACTTTTAAGTCACCACTTTTAAGTCACTACTTTTAAGTCACTACTTTTAAGTCACTGCTTTTAAGTTACTACTTTTAAGTCACTACCTTAGTCACTACTTTAGTCACTACCTTAGTCACTACTTTTAAGTCACTACTTTCAAGTCACCACTTTTAAGTCACTACTTATAAGCAGGGCCCGTAATTTTCATGCCGTTGACGTCAAATTGACGTCACGCTCCTGAAAGGGTGATCACAAATAGTTTGATTGTAAATTGTTAATCATCAGTTGTCAAACATTTTAATCATGTTTTTGTTTTTGTAATTGTATTTTTGTGATATACTTAACAAACAAAAATACGATTACAACACAGGAGGATTTTTATGAATATTGCATTACGTATGAACGCAAAGATGACTTAGATTTTCTTTGCATGGGAATTAATGCAAGAAAGATGGCGTGCTTTACGTTAGAGAGGAACTCTGTTTTCTGCGTAATTACTGAAATGTGATAACAATACCATTTAATAAAATGTATGTATAACACAAATCAAATAGTTTTATTTACGTTTCACGTGTCAAGTAGCTATTATTTATTCCATTCATTTATACATAATTAAAATGATTGACAACTAATGATTAATAATTTACAATCAAACTATTTGGGATCACCCTTTAAGGAGCGTGACGTCATTTTTGTGTCAACGGCATGAAAGTTACGGGCCCTGATTATAAGTCACTACTTTAGTCATCACAAGTCACTACTTTTAAGTCACTCACCCCTAGTAATGGACCCTGTGTGTAAATAGCTGAGTCCCTCGGTGATCTGCCGCAGCGGCGAGCCGGGCGGGGGCGTCGGGGAGAAATGCTCCGCCGGCGGGGGGAAGTTCAGGCCCAGGTTTAGCACCATGTCCTGGAACAAGAATACAAGATATAAAAAAACGGCCAAGTGCGAATCGGTGTTGTGAAGGGTTCACTGCCAAAAACTGAAAAAAAAGACCGTTTTTGTATAGGAGCCCTACTGAATACTTATTTTATTTCAAACTAGCTTCCCGCCCGCGGCTTTGCCTGCGTGGAATTCGGTTATATTGCGGTATAAAGCGAACATTCCCTCGGGAACATCAATTTTTTCCAGGATAAAAAGTACCTTATTATTTAATCCGGACTTCTAACTTTACGTCTGCAAAATTTCAAAGCACCGGTTCTGTAGTTACGGCGTGAAAGCGGAACAAACAAACAAACAAACAAACTAACTAACTTTCCGATTTATAATATTAGTAAGGATTAATTATTAAACTTTAAAGTAGGTAGATTAGATATACAACTAAATATTCTACGAATATTCATGTATTAACTTGTTACCATTATTTATATCGACCTAAACACCAAAAAAACACGTTTGTTGTATGTGAACCCCCCGTAAATAACAATTTTGTTTTATTTTTAATATTTGTTGTTGTGGTGTCAACAGAAATATATCATTTGCGAAAATTTCAATGCCTAGCTGACATAAGGAACTTTAGTATTACCCTCTGCCATCTATTCTTAAACCTAAAATTATGCTGGAAGTTTCTGAGATATTTGTAATTTTAGTAGTAGGATTTATGCGAGATTTGACTAAAAGTAAATATGACGATGTATAAAAATGTATATCTTTAAAATATAAATTGGTCCATATATTAAGAAGCCGATACTTCAAAATGTCTAAGTCTTATCTAGTCGGAATATAAAAATGACTACTTGCTATACATAGGTCCATCCATCCCCTTGTAACATATTTATATTTGGTCTAATATATGTGTGGACATTTTTTAGTTATGAATGTGAGTGAAGCGAGAGAAGTATGTCAGAATAGAAGCGAATGGCGCTCTGTTGTCCCTGCCTACCCCGCAGGGAATAAGGCGTGACGATTATGTATGTATGTATGTATGTATGTACATTTTATACTTTAACAAAATTATATGTATACGCTCGAAATTATGCAAGTGGACATTTTTAAACATCGTCATATTTAGAAACAGGTCAGGTCAAGAGTACCCGAAATCGACGAGCATGTATGAAGAAATTAATGAACGTGGATGAAGCAAAAGAGGTATGTCAGGATCGTAGCAGGTGGAACAAAGTGGTATCTGCCTACCCCTGTGGGAAAGAGGCGTGACGGTATGTTTGACATATTTACTTTTAGTCAAACCTCGCATAAATCAGTAATAGTAGTTACCTGTGTGAGAAGTAGGGATGTTGGTAGTTCAGGCAACTGTTCCCTCGCTGCCGGCGACGCGGAGTGAATGGGAGAGTCTGAAATAGAGAATGTATGTCACCGGAAAACAACACAATCCGTAAGTTTATTTTACGAAATGTTCTAGGAAATTAATAAACTTCCGTAAGATTCTAAACGAGAGACAAAATAAATTGTATCATTTACGGACACATTTTCGTAAAAAAATCAAATTAGGTTAGGTTTGGTTTGATTAGATTATAATAGTTTAGTTCAGATTTTTTTTTAAACAAATTTTTCATCAACGGACTAGTGGTCCGTACCTTGATGATTTTAGAATTACTTTTTTATTTTCAGAATAAACTGTGCACTTCGCGTAAAGACACCGCAGTTTTTTTTAAACATATGCTCTTAAAATAAATTATTTTCCTTTTCAATGTTTTGATCATAACAGTTTCTTTTCTTTCATTTTTTTTCTTTTCTTTCTCTCTCTCCATTCCTATGTTTAGGTCAGATTAGGTTTTGTTAGGTTAGATTATATTTTTTGCAAAAATGTGGACGCAAAAACGTTTTTTGTTTCTCGTTTGGAATCTTACGAAAGTTTATAAATTTCCTAGGAAATTCATGACGAAAAGGATTGTGAAACTGTGATGTAGGGACTACTATGCGATAGTACTCACTGGGCATGGAGGCGGGCGGGTGTCTTCCATCGGCGTGAGGCGGGGAAGCGCCCGCACCGCGTCTCTCTAGTCCGCGCTGAAAACAACAATATGTATGTATGTATGTATTAGGTTACCTACAAAATTGGCGTCTTGTATTAAGATTTTCATAACATTTGGGATAACATTTCCTTTTGGAATAAGTCCGCATTTGTACTTTTATTTGCGATGTATATCATACTCTTCTTATTGTCTATACCTAATATTATAAAGCTGAAGAGTTTGTTTGTTTGAACGCGCTAATCTCAGGAACTACTGGTTCGAATTGAGAGACCGTTTAGCGAGGAAGGCTTTAGGCTATATAACATCACGCTGCGACTAATGGAAGTGAAGAAATTAATGAAGAAGAATAAATAAAGAAAACAAAATTCCAGGCGAACGAAATCGTGGACACAGCTATCATACCATATACATTGCTGATGAACTGATATATGATGATATGATGATAGAGAGAGTTATTTTAAAGATAGAACTGCTAGTCCAGGGGTTCCCAATCTTTTTCAGCCCGCGGCGCACTTACAAGTTTAGAATTTTGTCACGGCCCCCTACCCTGTGTATTTGAAATAGATACAGTACAAATAGGCTCAGATAATGGTGGTATTTAAGTTGAGCGTGTAAAAATGAAAATGGTTGCGAATAATATCGACTCAGGGCGGCGCCCATCAATACTTTCTGCGGCGCACAGTTTGGGAACCCCTCTGCTAGTCTATATAAATAAAAGAAAGTTGTGTTAGTTAGACAAACCTCTTAGGCTGAACAATATAATATAGTTTAGTTACCAATAAAATATGTCTTTAAAAACGAGAAATCAAACATCCTAGATCCCAATTTAAAACACAAGCGTTTTATCTAGGTTGGAAGGAGCTAATTGTATGTATGTAAATGTATGTATGTACCTGTAATTGCTGGTATTCTAATCGAGCCGAAGCCAGGTCGTGAGCGTTTCTCGGGGGAGAGCATTCCGCCCTCCGCACAGGCGAATAGCGTTCCGCATGTTCCCGAGCTAGAGAGAAACAGACACATATTAATACAACGTGCTATGACACAATGACTACTGAGCCACAGTAGGATGTAAAAAAAAAGTTTTAACCCTATGAAACCGGGTTGATACGATCGTGAGGGTATTTTTTTTTTAGATTTAGGTCTCGTGATTGTAATAAATCAGTTGGAAAGGGTTGATTTTATTGTGAATTTCATACGTTTAGTATAGGGTCATGGAATCATAAAATTCGTATGAAAAATTGGAGAAAAATTCAACGTTTTAATATACACTTATAAAGTACAAAAAATTGGTTAGAAGGTGCCACAGCCGTGGCAATTTGTGCCACACTTTTTTCAAATGTACTTCTCTCAATTTAAAACTACTGTGATGCTCACTCATAGTGAAGTTAAATGAGTGACTCAAGTCTTTATATTGAGATTAGCTCGACATGTTTGGGCTGGTTCGATACCCATCATCTATCCGCTGCTGTGTCGCGTTGCTCCAGATGATGGGCCACGAATTGATTTGAAACATGTCGAGCTAATCTTGATATAAAATCGAGATTTCATAACACTTATTTCAATTTATAGATTATAGAAATAATCACGAATGATTAAAACCCATAAAAATTGGATATCATGAAAAAAATCGTTTATACCAACTATTTTCAAGTAAGTAATTATAGAAAATGAGAAAAAAAATATGGAAATAGTTTTCTAAAGCGTGCACACTATTTAGAATGCTAACACACAACACACATTCTAAAACACACACAAACAATAATAAGCAAACTACTAGTGCACTCAAAAATGTTTTTTACCTGTCATTTTTCATCATCCTAAAAAGTTTTAAAACCGTAAGACCTTTAATTTTCATAGAAAAATATATTTTAATTTCCTGTAGCAATATCAATTTTCATTTTAAACCTCCACCCAAAAAACAAAAAAAAAGGTAGTTACCGATTTCTTGTACAGTCGACAGCATAAGTTTCATCCTTTGCGGTCCAGAGAACTTCCTCTGTCTGTTATTATGAGTCTGAGTGTACTGCGCGCTCGATACCGGTATCTGGTATCCGGTATTGGTCGTGTTTTGGAAGGACGACGGCGTACCGCTAGTGATGGAACCCGGTATGTAGTTACTTATACTCTGGTTGTAACTAAAACCGGTATCAAAACCGGTATGGACGGGCGTACCGGTCACTATAGATCCTTGAGTGGGAACAACTGCATAATTCGGCGAAAATTGTCCCAAAGGCGGTGTGTAAGGCGACGCGGCTTGCGTTAGAGGTGTGCCGCTGACAATCGAACCGGTTTTCGGTATCGATACCGGTTCCAAATTCGGTATCTGTTGGATGTTCGGCGTTCCGGCTGTTATTGAGCCTTGCGTGGGGCTTCTAGTGCTGTGCGGTGGACTCTGGTATCCGGGTGGGTATCCGATAGAGGGTGGGATGTAGTTTCTGTTCATCCTAGCTTCAACCTCCATGACTAACTCAGGGCTTATGACTAGAAACGGGTAGCAAATTAATAAGAGCCATGCGAGTTAACTGGCGTACTCAGAAACTTTGATTAAATTTAGAGACTTAAGTGTCCCAATTAAGTTGATCGAAGTTTCTGAAGAGAAGTGGATAAAAATGTTGAAGTAATTAAAAAATGACTAAGGCCTTCGCACGCTTTATTTCACCGCTTGATTTAGTGTCAACGTCTCTCCATTTCTTTTGTGGTCGTACGAGGCAACAAAGGAAACAGGTTTAGGTATGCTTTAAGCGACTGACTAGCAATTTTTCATGTTTTTAAACCTGAAATTAACCTACAAGTGGCTACAAAACATGAATTTTCACATTTCGTACGCTCTGCCTACTGTATGTATTATTTTTAACTGACACATCAGATACAAGCAAAACCCAAAAAGACTGACCAAATTGTAAATAACAATAAAAATAAACATAGATACGAATTGCGGATAGTAACAAGAATTTATGATTGTCAGCTTAAGTAGCTGCAAAACGAAATACAAGATGTGGTTTCACAGCTTCATATCTCTCTGTCTTTTACCGATTCTTTCACAAAGAAAGAGACGCAGTAAGCGGTAAAATATCCAGCGTGCTGAGGCATCAGGTTTACAGCATACTCAGATTTTTATTCACTTCAGATGCACTTCAAATCCGACAGAATCAAGTCGATACCGGTAATTTTTAGCGTAACATTTTACCGAAACCGGTATTATGACGAATATTCTGTCGAATGGTTGTGTAAAAACAAAAATACTATTGGATATTTTTGTGATTTTATTGCTATTAATAGATTTTAAAAATAATGTGAAGAGTATTATTAACTTATGCCATTATTCTTCCTTCCTATCCGCGATTCTGCATAAAATTATTCGCAGCTGTCTTTGAAATAATGTGAAGAAATGCGAATAGAAAGTAACAATAATGGCTTAAGTGTCTAACAATCCTCGTATTATATCTTTCTTTTTTAAAAATATCACGTAAAAATATCCAAAAACAACAAAATACTCAACAGCAAAACAAATCAAGCAAAATGAAACTAAAATCCAAACTACAAACAACATAATTCAAGCTTGAAACACTGACAAGCCAAAAAGCCGAATTGCGTCATCCCTATATTTCTAATATTCTCTCAAATCTATCTACCACTTTCGCTCGCAGTGATAGAAAGTGGTAGACGTCCTGTCACTTTTGTAAGCCGAGTAGAACTAAAGAGATGAGAGGAATATTGTAAACACTCTGGGCAAAAAAAAACCGACTTGAAATTTGGGCAATAAGTGAAAGCATTTGTCTAATGAGGGTGACCTTCCATCACCAGCAGGCCTGACTAATTACTGAAATTATAATTTCCAGTCTGCAGGTGCACTCAGTATTGAAAGAATTATCCTTTAACTCCTAAGCATTAATGAGTTGACCTTTCATCATCAGCTCAGTTATTTTTTTTTTACTGCCAAACGTAAATACTGGTGTAGCTTTGAAAAATGTACTAAAAACAATACCTGTGCCTATAAAATTTGAGGGTTGCCCTCGATTTTCCTCATATTCCATCATCAAGTCAAGATATGCTGACAATGGGACCACCTGGAAACTATATCCCATCAAAAACATTCTGTAAAAAAACTACCCAAGTCTCGTTGAAGCTGCTTGTTTATCTCTAAAAAGTAATGAAAT
>BHDV01039896.1:62133-86300 GCA_005406045.1 Adoxophyes honmai | reverse complement strand
ATCTTTTCAAAATATTGCTAATTTGGAGTCGGTTTTTTTTTTGTTTAAAATTATTATTATTTTAACTGTCGAATCCTTACACATTTTTGAGCAATCCCAAGATATCGACACAAATTATGATGATGTTTGATTTAAGAACATTATAACAAACAATGCTAAGTGTATTTGCATAAATCATTTCCAGTTGTACTAATGAATTCCAGAGATAATTTCAAATTGTGTCCGTTGAAATTCACAACCCAAAAAAAACGGAGTATAGTACTATAACTCGGCAGGGCAGGCATCAATATGATTCGGTACATACTAGCACTATAACTCGAAAGACATCGCTAAAACACTCGGCATTCAACGGAAAAACTCAGCAGGTATAACTGAAGCTCGGCAGATACCACTATAACTTGGCCACTATCACTATAACTCGGCTGACACCACTACAGCTTAGCTATCAGCGCCATAACTCAGCAGCCATCGGTATAACTCGGCAGACACTACTATAACTCGGCATCCGTCACTATATCTCGGAAGCCACAACTAAAACTCATCTTTCGCCATTTTATCTCGACAACCACCAGTATAACTTGGCTACCAGCACTGTAACTCGGCAGACACCAACTGTAAATCGGCTGCCACTAACTGTAACTCGGCAGAGAAGAGTATAACTTGGCTACTACCACTATATCTCGGCTACTGACACTGTAACTCGGCATCTGCCACCACAACTCGGCATCTGCCACTATAACTCGGCATCTGCCACTACAACTCGGCATCTGCCACTATAACTCGGCATCTGCCACTATAACTCGGCGCCTGCTGCTATAACTCGGCCGTCGCCACTGTAACTTAAGTAACAGCTCTAACCACTATAACTATAAAAACGGAAGTTCTTAATAATAAGATGAAATAAAATAAAAAATAAACAAAAAAACTTGGCTGCCAATGCTATAACTCGGCATCTGCCACCAAAACTCGGCAGACATCACTATAACTTGGCTGCCGACGCTATATCTCAGCATAATTATATACACCTTATGCCATAGTAAGACAGGTGACAGATGGGTGCCATCTATTGAGCGTTGAGGCGTCGAGCATTGGTACATTGTAACCTTAGGAGGCATAATGTTTTGACTTGTAAATTTTGACTACGGCGTACCTTTTCCAAGCTGTCGGCCCTCTCGGTCAGGTAGTCGGACGACGCGCAGGGCACGACCAGGCATTCCTGCGACGAGTCGTCGTCAGCGTCCATTTGTTCGTCGCCCGGGTTCTGCGACAATAGACAATGTATATGTCACCGGAAAATAACACATTCCGTAAGTTTATAAATTTCCTAAAAAATTTCAGGAAATTTATAAACTTCCGTAAGATTCCAAACGACAGAATATAAAATAATCAATTTACGCTAGGTTAGATTATGTTTGTTTAGATCAGATTAGGTTTAGTTATGTTAGATTAGGTTAGGTTAGGTTAGATTATATAAAATTTTGCAAAAATGTGGTCGTAAAAACATTTTTTTGTCGCCCGTTTGGAATCTTACGAAAGTTTATAAACTTCCTAGGAAATTTATAAACTTACGGAATGTGATATTTTCCGGTGACATATACAGGGTATCCCAAAAATAGGGTCAAGAAAGTCTAGAGGTACCATAGGGGTATCCGAATCACCCTATGTATGTTTTACGATTTTTTTGTAGTTTATGAGCTACATTTTTTTCGATTTTGATTTTGTGTCTGCAAGGCACACTTTTCACCAATTTAAAAAAAAAATATGAATCTCAACAATTCATGCCACTGTGGCCAATAATGTCTTAAAAAAACGAAAAACATCGCAAAAAAATCAAGCGAATTGCCTATTTGATGTCTCAGATAAAAGAAATAGAAGATTGTTTAACGAAAGGCTAAAACTAACTTTTCATCACTAATTGTACACTTTTAATCACTTTTTGATTCTTACCTTACTACTCGTTAGATCTAGCGCCTGGCCGCCTTCGTCCCTCGTTGGTGATTCTAACGAGTCTAAAACAAAATTAAATAATAATTACTCTGATAAGAAAAGTAGCTACTACATATGTATGCACATTTTTAAGTTATTATTATTTATTTAGGCTAATTTATGTATTTTAGATAAGTTCATTATTATGTCTGTGTCAAATTGTTGTCAATAAATGTCAAACTCAAACTCAAACTTTTATTTCGCATAAAGAGTGGTACAAAAGGTGGTAACAAAATACAATATAAAGAAAGATCGCACACTTTACCAGGAGCTGGCATGCAAAATGTACAATTATGCATTTAAATAAAATAAAAAGTAATTATGTCCAAGTAGCTAAATATAAATGTCACATGTTTCTTATTACAGGTCTACACAATTCATTAATTTCATAATTCTATTTCAGTATGTCACATTTGGTTCTTGTTATTTAACGCGTCATTATAAAATTACTTTCTAAAATAGTCAAAGTATTCATTAACTGAGTAAAAACATTCTTGAATCAGCCACTTCTTCAGTGTCTTTCTTTCTTTCTATCTACTACGATGTAAAAATCAAAAACAGTCCTCAATTTTTCATATTTAAAATTTATGAGGTAGCTACGTGACCGAAAACAGTGATGGAAAAAAGTAACGATAAAAAAAAATGTTTTTTTTTAACCGACTTCAAAAAAAGGAGGAGGTTCTCAATTCGACTTAATTTTTTTTTTTATCGAAAGGGTAGAACTTAAATTGGTCCCATTGGCACGAAATCAGGATCTGATGATGGAATCTTGGAGAAATCGAGGGAACTCTTCAAATGTTATAGGGACATGTACGGCGTTTCGGTAATTTGTTGATGAAGTCAAGAATTTACATTCAGTAAACAGAATACTTTCAAAATACTGCTAATTCGAAGTCGGTTTTTTTGTTTAAAATTATTAATTTATCTGCATCGATCTCTTAATTCTGAGTAGGAACACCCTTTTTTCAAAAATGATAAAAGTTTTTTTTTTTTTCATAAAGTAGTCTAAATATCTCGATATAAAAACGTGTTTTTTCACTACTACAGTAATATTATTAACTGTTTACGCACCTCTGTGTATCCTGTCGTTGGTCCTCTGCTGTATCTTGTCCATAAGTAGATGGTATATCGCTGATATGTGGTCGAACCGCTCCTCTTGCACTGACTGCAATAAAACAAATCACTTATTTACACCTCTCCATTTCTCCCGTGGATGTCGTAGGGTGAGACTAAGGAGATAGAGCTACATATGCTTTAGGCAATAGGCTGGCAACTTGGCACTATACCTCTCAAATATTTTGTAACCTAAAATTGTCCTAAATGTGGTCATTACATTTATTTTAAGCTGTGACTTTTTTTAGTAGTGCCTCTCACCTATTTTTCAGTAATGTATCACCTTTTTAGGTGTCTCTCACCTTTTTTCAGCAGTCTCTCACCTTTTTCAGTAGTCTCTCACCTTTTTTCAGCAGTCTCTCACCTTTTTCAGTAGTCTCTCACCTTTTTCAGCAGTCTCTCACCTTTTTCAGTAGTCTCTCACCTTTTTCAGCAGTCTCTCACCTTTTTCAGCAGTCTCTCACCTTTTTCAGTAGTCTCTCACCTTTTTCAGCAGTCTCTCACCTTTTTCAGTAGTCTCTCACCTTCGTTTTAGTCTCTCACCTTCTTTTATTATACTATTGTCTCTCCTTATTTTAGTAGTGTCTCTCACCTTTTTTTAGTAGTGGTTCTCCTCTTTGTTGCAGTGTATCTCACCTTTTAGTTTCTTTTTCTAGTAGCTTCTCACCTTTTTCCCTTTGGTTTCTTTTTAGTAGTGTCTCTCACCTGTTGTATATGATCCAACGTCAACCCAGGTAGGTTTCGCATGGTGGCTAGCCCGGTGTCCCGCGGTGGCTCGAAGACACTCCAACAAAAGTAATGTAGCTTACTTTTTTATAGTAGTTTCTCTTATTTTTTAAAAGTCTCTCATCTTTTCTTTTAATAGTGTCTCACCATGTTTTAGTAGCGTCTGACCTTCTTTTAGCAGTGTCTCGCCTTCTTTTAGTAGTGTCTCTCACCTTTTTAAACAGTGTCTCTAACCTTTTAGTCTCACCTTTTTCAATAGTGTCTCTAACTTTTTACCCTCACCTTTTTTTAGCAATGTCACTCACCTTTTTTCAGTAGAGTCTTCTATCTTTTAGCTTCTTTTCTAGTGTCTCCTCCCTTTTTTTTAGATTTTTTTTCACTAGTCTCTCACTTTTCCTTTACTAACCTGTTGTATGTGATCCAAGGTCAGCCCGGGCAGGTTCTGCATGGTGGCCAGCACGGTGTCCCGCGAGGCGCCGGGCGGCACGCCGCGCGGGTGGCACGAGCACGCTCCCGATGAAGGGTCTAGAATTATACACCAATTTTAAATAATTTGTTATAAATAAAACACCTGTAAGTAATGGGTCTGTGTATTTTTTTGGAATCCTAATAAGTTATGATACCTTTGCAAGGTAAGAAACTCCAGAGAGTTATGAAACTTTTGCAAGTTATGGAACCTTTGTAAGTTATGGAGCCCTGTAAGTTATGGAACCCCTGTAAGTCATGGAACCCTTTTTAACTTATGGAACCCCTGTAAATTAAGGAACCTTTGTAAGTTAAGGAACCCCTGTAAGTTATGGAGCCCCTGTAAGTCATGGAACCCTTCTAACTTATGGAACCCCTGTAAATTAAGGAACCTTTGTAAGTTAAGGAACCCCTGTAAGTTATGGAAACCCTGTAGGTTATGGAACCCTTGTAAGTTTTGGAACCCCTGTAAACTATGGAACACCTGTAAATTACGAAATCCCTGTTAAATATGGAACCCTGTAAGTTATGGAACCCCTATACCCACCTACGGGTGCGGGCGGTCCCGGCCCCTCGTGATGTGACGTCAGCCATCGATGCTTCGCTACTCCCCGCAGTGAGAGACGTTTCTCTGGGTCCACTACTAACATGTGTCTTATTAGGTGTTCACAATCTGAAAATAATAATTAATACATTACTATAATAAATAATGATAATAATGTAGCTTTTTATTCAGATACATACATACATACATACATACATATTCTCACGCCCGCATTCCCAAGAGGGGTAGGCAGAGCACGTGAATTCGAAAATCCAGTGCCACGTTTAGCAATTTCAGGGCAACCAGATGGTTAAACGTGATATTGCAGTGACAGGTTGCTAGCCCATCGCCCACAATACACTAACCCTTTCCCAGAGTCGACTCTTACGACACCCACCCATATTCAGATACATATGAGTCATATTGGGCCGGCCCTAATAATCCAGGCTAAATGCGTCCCACTGGCCTCCACTCAATATGGTTTGGGAGCTTCACACACGAAATTGAATTATCTCTGCTGGGTGCAGATTTTAACGATGGTTTCCTTCACCGGATAGCTTGTAGAAAATAGAATATCGATTCCGCAAAATTTAGAAAATTTCCGAGGTGCCTGGGTTTCGAACCCACGACCCTCCCTATTTATTACATACATACATACATATTCTCACACCTGTATTCCCAAGAGGGGTTTATTCCTTATTTATTGAGTGGGAAAATTTACTATAATATTTAATTTATCGTTAACTTTCGATAGTGCATGCAGAAGTCTATTTTATAATTAAAAAAAAGAGGCAACACGACCATACTTTTTTAGTATCTAAGATAAAAAAAAAATACACCAGTCTCAGTAACAAAAATTCATTTGTAACTTAAGTACATAACACTAAAATTTACCTTGCGTCATAAAATAAGGTATCCTGAACTTTCCGCTCAACACCACAGCCCTGAGCTCATGCAGGGTGCTCCCGTCGAATGGCAGCGCTCCGCACACCAACACGTATAATACTACGCCGAGGGACTGGAAAAAAAAGAAGAAAATATACATACATCATGTATTCCCAAGAAGGGTAGGCAGAGCACATGGATTCAAAAATCCAGTGAAACGTTTGTCAATTTCAGGGTAACCATATGGTAACACGTGATATTGCAGTGACAGGTTGCTAGCCCATCGCCTACAATACACTAACCCCATCAGTGTCTAACGTCAATACTGTCTAGGATCATCACTATCATCAGCGTCTATGTCTAAAGTCATCAGTGTCTAGCATCAACAATGTCTAGGACCATCAGTGTCAAGCGTCATGAGAGTCTAAAATCATCAGTGTCGGCTCTGCCGTATCTGATGATGCTAATTCGTAACATCTCTAACGTAGTTGACGATTGTAAAAGTTACCTAGGTTTCGCATTATGAATGCGAATTCCTAACATTTCTAATGTAGCCTTCGTTTGTAAAAGTACCACTAATGAACGATAGATGGTGCTATTTAAGCACTTACCCAGACATCGGCCCTGGGCCCGTCATACTGTCTGCCCTCGAACAGCTCCGGCGCTGCATAGGGCGGGCTCCCGCACCAGGTCGCTAGGGCTCCACCGGGCACGTATTCATTGCTGAAGCCAAAGTCTGCGAGCTGAGGGTACAAGGTTAAATTAAAAAAGGTTAATTGTACAAAAACCTACAAAAAATGCAAGCAAAACATGACTGTAAAGTCTACAGCGGACATTATGTAATTAGGGTCATTGGTGTCTGAAGGCACCAGTGTCTTAGACTCATCAGTGTCTAAAGACGACAGTGCCTTTTATCAGTCTCAAAAATAATCAGTGTCTGACACCGCCAGAGTATAGAGCCATCACCGTCTAGAGTTATTAGTGTCTAAAGTCATCAGTGTCTAAAGTCATTCGCAACTACAGTCATCAATGTCTTAAGGCAAGTGTCTAGAGTCATCAGTCTCTAAAACCATCAGTGTCTAAAACGGCAGTGTCTAGGTCATGTGTTTAAAGTAATCAGTGTCTAGAGTCATCAGTGTTTATCGTCATCCGTCTCTAAAGTCATCAGTGCCTTCTCTCTTCCTTGTCTGATGACATTGGTGTCTAGTGTCGTTTGTGTGCTGTAATAAGTGACTAAATCAGTCTATAATCTCTCACCTTAATATTCATATGCGCGTCCAACAACAAATTCTCCGCCTTGAGATCTCTATGCACAACTCTCTTCGCGTGGCAGTATCCCACGGCCGACACCATTTGGGTGAAGGCCCGCGCCGCCTGCGGTTCGGGCATGCGGCCTTTTTTCACTAGATGATCTGGAATGGGGTAAAGTGAGGTAAGATGGGGTAAAATGAGGTAAAACAAAGGAAATTAGTAAGAGGGCTTCTGTCTAAGCGTTGAGGCTGCCTGTCCACTAGAGTGGAATGCATCCACTGAAGAAGAGCGGAGATTTTATGCAATTCTAGCATTGACGTACAATAAACAATTAGACACCCAACCCAATCACGCTCAAAAAATGTCGGAAGCAAAAGTCTGCACGCGTCAACTGTGCAGTTTTGGTTCAGTTGTCTTTCGACGCGCGTGACGTTATGTCACTACTTCTAACGGTCGTGTACAATTGTGATTAAACATTACTGCTTCAAAATAAGGTGTTAATTTGAATGAAGCATTCATGTTATTTGTATGTGTTGATGTACACACACAGACACCGCCGCTCGAGCGTTTTTTGAGGAATTTTGTTAAACGATTGGGAGTCTAGTTGTTTATTGTACGTCAATGAATTTTAGGTGGGTTTTTGCTCCCCTGCTTCGCTCCACCTTAGTGGACAGGCCTATGCCTAAGGAAGAGCACACAAGTTTGTCAGGCAATCTTCCACTTACCGAATATTTCGCCATTAGGAGCATATTCTGTAACTAAATATATTGTGTGTGTGCTTTCCATAACCTGAAAATGGAAAAAAAACATAAATAACATCACGCCTGTATTCCCAAAAGGTGTAGGCAGAGCATACGAAACGCTACATAAACACAACCTAGGTTTCGTGGCTACTTCCAGCATATTTTTTAACCTTTTGATCGCCAAAGACGCCATATCACGTCATCGCAAGTCAGTGCCCGTGACGCCACGACGTTACATGGCGCGTCGAAGTTATTGCGAAAGAACTGAAATATAAAACGCTGCAACATTTTTTCTAGGTTTACTTTATTTATAGGTAGTGTAAGTTATTTTATACCTAATTTAAATAAAATAATACAGCCCCATTCGAAAAAAAACAAGCATTATCTAAGAGCCGACTCACGTCTTTGGCGTTAGGAGCACAGCGTTTCACTTCGCGCCTTGGCGGTCAAAAGGTTAAATTGCGTTCGAAGCGCGTATACGCGTCATTTGTCCATATCACTCCCTATACAATTCAATGAGCTAACACACAGCGCAGATAACTTATACTTTACCGTCAAGTATCTGTTGGCCCCGATATAGGGAAAGACGGCTTTTATACGCAGATAAAATATTATCGTATCTGCTTAGGGGGCGTCCATGAACTACGTGAGGTTTTTTTTATTTTCTGAAGGTGAGATGTCGTGAGATTTTATTCAACCCCCTCCCCCATCACCCAATCTCACGTGAGATGTTTCAAATGTTCTTACTCTCCAATGTAAGATGAGATTTGATTCGACCCCTTCATCTCCTTAAATACCTCACGTAATTTATCCTGGACACCCCCTTAAAGTCTGAGATCGAATTAGAGATCAAAAATGTGAACAAACATGTTGCCATTGCTTTATTGTTATGAATCAATAAACTAGAAGTAGTTAAAAAATTAATACAATTAGTACAATTATATCAATTAGTAACAAAAAAGGTTGACTAGGTACATCTGGAATTTCACTTGGATATTGACAGTTGTTTGTTTACATTTTTGATCTCTAATTCGATCTGTGATACGGTTAAAAAGGGCATAGGGACGTACCTGATACAGCCTAACTATGTGAGGGTGCCGTAGCCTTTTCATGATGGCGATTTCACGGAAAGTCTTTTTCAGATTATCCTCGTCGAGCCTGCTTTTGTCTATTATCTTGATTGCTACCTGAAAAAGAAAAAAAATAATAATCACATAGGTACATACATACAATCACGCCTATGTTCCCAAGTAGGGTACGCTACGCGGAGCTCACGAATCGCGACATAAACAAAACTAAGACTCTTTCACGCTTCGAAACCACTTCTAACATAATTTTAGATTTGATGACAGGTGGAAGAGGTACAGTGACAGGTTGCTAGCCTGTCGCCTAAGCTTACATATTTTCTTACGCCACACGGCAACATGGAAGATTTTTTTTTTAATTATTATCAAATTGTTTGTCCGTCTATATATTGTAATGTAGAGTTCCTTAGTCAAAGGCCAGAAATAGAACCCTTATTTTCGTCATGTTTCGTCTGTCCGTCCGTCACAGCTATTTTTAACCGACTTCAAAAAAAGGAGGAGGTTCTCAATTCGTCGGGATATTTTTTTATTATTTTTTTTTATGTGTGTTCGCTGATTACTCGAAGACGCCTGGACCGATTTGGAAATTATTTTTTTTTGTTTGAAAGGGTATAGTTTCCAGGTGGTCCCATTGCCAGCATATCTTGATCTGATGATGGAATATGAGGGAAATCGAGGGCAACCCTCAAATTTTATTGGCACAGGTAATGTTTTTAGTACATTTTTCAAAGCTACACCAGTATTTACGTCTGGCAGTAAAAAAAATATGACTGAGCTGATGATGGAAGGTCAACTCCTTAATGCTTAGGAGTTAAAGGATAATTCTTTCAATACTGAATGCACCTGCAGACTGGAAATTATAATTTCAGTAATTAGTGAGGCCTGCTGGTGATGGAAGGTCACCCTCATTATTAGACAAATGCTTTCAGTATAGCCCAAATTTGAAGTCGGTTTTTTTTTGTTTAAAATTATTTTTCGACAAAATCCGGTGTCTTGCAGATGTCGATAAACCGACTTGCCCTCTTGCTCAAAAACTCTATAAATCATAAATCACACAGACTTATATCGAAATAGATACCGCGAGTTCTGCATTTGTATGAAAACCAAGCGTGCCACTTTTTCTCTACCTACTGTAACGTCATGAGCGCTTTAGTGATGGGAATTGACAGTCCGAGTGAAACCGATTCAAAGACGCCGCCTTATTCAAGTTGTCCTGTCTCTAGGCAGTTAAACCTAATCTAAGTGGTACAAAACTAAATGAAATCGCGTCAAAGGAAGAGCATTGCTATCCTTACTTCCTTACTTAATATTATAAGTCAGACAGTGAGATTGTTTGTTTGTTTGTTTGTTCCGCTTTCACGCCGTAACTACTGAACCGATTGCTTTGAAATTTTGCAGACGTAAAGATAGAAGTCCGGATTAAATAATAGGCTACTTTTTATCCCGGAAAAATTGATGTTCTCGAGGGAAAACAAAAATATAGTTTGCTTGATAGATCGATATCGATCGATGACCGATCGATAGATAATAGATCGATGGCATTGTGTGTCGTTTGAAACGAGAATTTTTTTTATAATTGTGCTTTATACCGCAATATAACCGAGTTCCACGCGGGCGAAGCCGCGGGCGGAAAGCTAGTTTCGATATAAGTCTGTGATAAATCCGGGCAACGCCGCTGGAAAAATGTAGTATATGAATGCTTTATTTACTGGATAAATTTTCCGTCCACAGTCACTGGAAGACAAACAAACAAACGCTCTGCCAAGAGCAATATCGCTCTTTATAAACGGAATATTGTCACTAAATTTCTATTAAAATACGTCTAAAGTGAATTTGAATACAGCACAGTCGGTATTTATTATACACTAGCTGTGCCCGCGACTTCGTCCGCGTGGAATAGTAAAAAAGTTAAAACTCTTTATTGTACAAAAATTAAAAGTGTATATACCTATACATACACACGTACATATTCTCAAATCCAGTGCCACGTTTAGCAATTTCAGGGTAACCAGATGGTTAAACGTGCTATTGCAGTGACAGGTTGCTAGCCCATCGCCCACAATACACTAACCCTTTCCCAGAGTCGACTCTTACGACACCCACGGGAAGAAAGGGAGGTGCTATTCTAACCCGGCACCACACGGGGTTAATACACTATGTATAATGAGATTAGTATATGTGTCGTGTGGTGTCGGGTTCAGAATAACACCTTTCCATTTCTTCCGTGGATGTCGTAACAGGTGACCAAGGAAGCTAAGCGACAGGCTAGGAACCTGTCACTATTATACCTCTTTTATCTAAATCTAAAATCGAAACATGTTATTGTTTTGTCTATGTACCGTTTCGTGTGCTCTGCCTACCCTATTTGGAAATACAGGCGTAATGTAATAAGCTTACAAATGAGTTTCAAAGTTACAGATTTGATTAAAACTTAATTGAATATTTACAATTTATTTTAGTATTATGTGTAAAATATTTACAATTTAGTGGGATTTGACAATATCATTTTTTTGTCATACATACAATCACGCCTGTATTCCCAAACGGGGTAGGCAGAGCACACAAAACGCTACATAGACACAACAATGACTATTTCACGTTTTGTGGCCACTTCCAGCATAGCATCTTTTGGTTTTCTCATTTTTCCTCGGTTTTAATACGATTTCAATTACCTCGACGTTTCGCATGACAGCATCCATGGTCGCAAGTAAACGAGTAGAGACTACACCTAATGATGGGTCGCGAATTAGCTCAAAACATGTCGACCTAATCTCGATAAAAAATCGTGAGTGTATTCATTATATTTCTTTACAAAACCTTTACGAAACATTTCAATTGTTCCAAGAAAAGTTAAAGTTTTGTGGTTTTTATAAGTTTTAGACTTTCATAGGTTTCTCAGTTAGCTACATTCTTTTGTATGATTCTTTTGCAAAAAAAACTGACGCAATTTCCCAAACAATAGTACATTTTCTTTTGTTGTATGTTTGGTACAATTTTTCATTGTTACTACCTACTTACATATACCGTCACCCCTCTTTCCCACAGGGGTAGAGGAGACCACTTTTTTCCACTTGCTACGATCCTGACATACTTTTGCTTCGTCCACATTCATTCGTCTCTTTTACATACTAGTCTTGACCATTTTCTAAAATGTCTCTGATTTGGTCACGGAACGTCTATCTTGATTAGACGTTCCCAAACTTTTTTACTCATTGACACCTTTCAAAGTTTTATTGAGTTCGCTGGACCCTGCTACATTTGTACAAATTTCAAGACATTAATTTTTACTTCAAATTCAACTTTTTGTTTACAGCAACACAGGTCGCTTTTAGGTTAGCAACCATTACTGCCAATGACTTCTGACAGCAGCATTAACATTAAATGTGTTTACCAACACCAGTGTGGAGCCCCATCGAGTCTGCCATGGACCCCTGGGGTTCCAGCTTGACCACTTTAAGAATCACCGGGCTAAATGTTCCCCTCCCAAAACACCTATCCACACTCACCATATAAATTTCTTTACACAAAATGACAATTTCATCATAATTAACCGACTTCAAAAAGGAGGAGGTTCTCAATTCGACCTAATTTTTATTTTTTATTTTTTTTATTTTTTTGTGTGTATGTTACTCGACATCTCGAAAACCCGTGGAACGATTTTCAAAATTTTTTTTTAATTGAAAGGGTATAACTCGAAATTGGTCCCATTGGCACGAAACCAGGATCTGATGATGGAATCTTGGAGCAATCGAGGGAACTCTTCAAATTTTATATGGAGATGTACGGCGTTTTCGGTAATTTGTTGATGAAGTCAAGATTTTACATTCAGTAAACAGAATACTTTTAAAATATTGCTAATTTGAAGTCAGTTTTTTTTTTGTTTAAAATTATTTTAGGTTTAAAAACAGATGGAAGAGGTAAAATAGTGACAGGTTGCTAGCCTGTCGCCTAAAATATACCACAACCTATTTTCCTTAGTCGCCTTTTATGTTATTCAAGGAAGAAAGTAGAGGTGTATTTTTAATTTGATACCACATGGGAAAATACCGACCAAACCATGGATGTTTTAGAAACAGGTCAGGTCAAGAGTACCCGAAACCGACGAGCATGTATGAGGAGATTAATAAATGTGGATGAAGCAAAAGAGATATATCAGGATACTAACATACAACAAAATAAACAAGAAAACTATGATTATTTCATGTTTTGTGGGGCCTGTTTTCTAATCTGTAGTATTAGGGATAGAAAGATGAACTATGTTTAAAACATTTTAGAATCGCAATTACATACATACATCATTCATGTATTCCCAAACGGGGTAGGCAGAGCACATGAAACGCTACATAGAATTTTTTTTAGGTGTTGAGTTGACAGGTATAATAGTGACAGGTTGCTAGCCTGTCGCGTAAAATATACCTTAACCGCCTTAGTCGCCTCTTACGACATCCACAGAAGAAATGGAGAGGTGTAATTCTAAATCCCACAACACACAGACAAATGCAATTTTATCTGAATTGATATATCTTACGAGCAAGATTATTTTCTACGTCAGATAAAATCAATGTAAGCATTCTTCAGAGATTACTAATTCTCTTGATAAAGTGTACCTATTTGTATCCTTGAGTCTGAGGAGAGAAGCATTTGAGTATTTTGTTCCCCAAGTTCTCTATAGGCTATTGTCATAAGTGTATCATCCCTAATCCCTAATATATCCCTAATATATAATATTATAAATAAATAAATAAATAAATATCACTGGACAATTCTTACACCAATCACCTAGTCCCAAAGTAAGCAATTTAATGCCTGTGTTATGGGTACTAGACAACAAATAAACATACTTATATATAGATAAACATCCAAGACTCGAAAGCAAACATTTGTATTCATCATACAAACATCTGCCCCGACCGGGGATCGAACCCGGGACCACAAGCTTCACAGTCAGGTTCTCTAACCGCTGGGCTATCCGGCCGTATATTATAAATGCGAAAGTAACTCTGTTTGTCTGTTACGCTTTCCTGCTTAAACCTCTCAACCGATTTAGATTAAATTTGGCACAGACAATCTTTAGACCCTGAGAAAGGACATAGGCTACCTTTTATTGCGAAAAGAAGGTAAATGCCCAAAATAACTATTCCACGCAGACGAAGTCGCAGGCACAACTAGTCAAATATAAGATTCAAAAAATGCCTGACTCCATTTTACCTAATGGTTTGTACTGTGTATGAACTATTGAAGCAATGATTCCTGACCCACCTTAGGATTATACATATATCACACCTATATTCCCAACTGCAGTACCTAAGTCAATATGAAATGCTATGTCAACATAATCCTTACTAATATTATAAATCGGAAAGTGAGTTTGTTTGTTTGTTCTGCTTTCACGCCGTAACTACTGAACCCATTGGTTTGAAATTTTGCAGACGTAAAGATAGAAGTCCGGATTTAATAATAGGGTACTTTTTATCCCGGAAAAAATTGACGTTCCCGAGGGAATGTTCACTTTATATCGCAATATAACCGAATTCCATGCGGGCAAAGCCGCGGGCGGAAAGCTAGTCCTAACTAAATCAAGTTTCATAGCCAAATTTAGTGTAGTTTTAGGTTTTAAAACAGCTGAAAGAAGTGTAAGTGACAGGTTGCTAGCCTGTCGCCTAAAGCATACATAAACATATTTTTTTAGACACCCATTATGACATCCACAGAAGAAATTGAGAGATGTTGTTGTTCTACATTTTCTAAAATCAACACCGCATAGACTTACATTCGATTTTTCACTATTGCAAATGAGACTAAGTTAGGTTATTGTATCTAAAACTAAATGAAATAAATCTACTTGTTCTACATTTCAAATTTTAATCATTAGAAATGATATCATCATCTCTAAAATCATATTTTTAGCCCACGAAGATTTCTCTTCAGTCTGTAGCTTTCAAAACAAATCCAAAAGGAAATATAAAATAATTATAAATGACATTTAATTACTTCAATGCCTCTGAATTAAAGAAAACCAAATAATTATGCAATCATGTTGTCATGGGAATTAAATTCATAGAATTATAATTAAGTAATTGTTATTTTACTAAATCCACATCCTTGTAGCAAATGCCTATAGCATTAACATTATCATGTGCTAACATTGTGTGTTGTTTTAAGCATTAATTTATTCATTATGAAAAACCAATAAAAAAACAAGTTGCTTTTTAGGTTTTTTTTTTTTTTTTTTTTTTTTTTTTTTTTTTTTTTTTTTATTAATGGCGTCTGTCCATTAGTGGTTGGACAATTTTGCCAGCGTCTAGGTTGAGAGCTACAAGTGATCGGTGACCAAAAGATGTTTGCTCTGCTTTGGGTGCAGCGATGAACGTTGTTTTAGAAGTCAGTTGGTCATTACCTACAACAAAAACAAATAATTCTGCCTCATCGCCAATTATCACACAATCACACATCAGGAACATTGTAAAATTAACATGCATACAAAAAATATTGGGAGGGACCAGATAGCTGGAAGAAGGAGGGGCGATGGCGAGGGCGGGGGAATTGGGGGGGCTGACAAAGGTCTAGAGTTTTATATTATAGTTGGTGATATATTTTAATAAGATGTTAACAAATTTGGTATTAACAAAGGTAAGGATGAATCGGAAGTTGGCGGGACGGGGAATGAAGTCAGGGAGATGGTCGTACAAAGAGACGGGGATATTAGGACAGTTGAAAAAAATATGATCCGGTGTGCCTTCCTCGAGACCACACTCACACAAAGAATGGTCGCGTACGCGGATGCTTTTTAGGTTATGTTCCATGGTCCAACAATCCAATAACAATCATATTAAAAAAAATGACAACTTTTTAAATTCTTTATCAGGCAAAGATAATGTAAAAGTGTCACAATGGATTCACTTCAGAATAATAATTGGTCAAAGGACGCTGAAGGCAATTGAGTGTAATTGGCTGTTTCTCGAGGTCAATCAAGAAAAAACAAACTACAATCCCATACACTTTTTTAGTGGAAAACATTTCAACAATCGTATAGGGGGAAAATTATAAATCAGGTAACCCGACCTATTTGAAGAGCTTAGTCTTAGCGCGAAATTAAAAACAAACAACTGCCTCGCGAATTGAGAGTCGTAGTTTTTTTTTAAGCAACAAAAAACAAGATACTCGATAAAAGACAGTGTTTTGGAGCAAAACCTGTTCAGCTGTCATTTCAAACACAAGTTTTCACGATGGAAAAAAACCAAATGCACAATAACTTCACACTTAACTTCACAGATGCACAAACGTGCTGTTATAATCCACAAAACTACTCAATAACACTCATCTAAACATTACAAGAGCACTTTGAGTCGAAATACGCACCTTACATTTCGTGATTACATGTGTAGCAAGTTTTACCACGGCGAAATTTCCAGTCCCTATCGTTTTTTCCAGGGTGTAATTGCCGACGCGGACTAGTTGGTCTATCGGGAAATGCTTGGATTTCGCCATTGGTTCAAAAGTGCTGGCCATTTTCGCGAAAATACATGAAAATCACTCGGTGCCCCGATACACCGAGCGATACTTGGCTACTGTCTTTTAGTTCATGTGTTCGGCCGCTTTGGCGCCACCAGCGCTCACGTCATCCGCCGAGCGATGCTCAAATGCGTAACTCCATATTTCATTAATAAACACACTTATTGAACACGAAAATTGAGATAAAGTCCTCTTTATAGGCACTTTTACACACTTTTGTAACAAGAACAATACACAGCAGCTCTATTTATCTGTATATTGTTCGAAATGAAATTGTTATCAGTATTTTTGTTATCATTTCAATGGGTTGCACTTGGACGTCACTTGGTTATGAAAAAAATAACTCGATTCACAACATTTACGCGCAACGGGTGTCTCTTTCACGCCCATTCATTTTTTGTGAGTTAGAAAGAGAAAACTGCCCGAGGCTGTCGCGTGACGTCACGGGACCTTGCTTACGTCACTCGCGCGAATTTTCAAATGGTCGTACGTCAAGCAACGTATCGATTTTTCGTGGCAAGTGAAAATTTTAAAGTGCAAAGTTGATGTGTCTTTGTCTCAAAAAATGCAGCAGTAATATTTTAATGATTTAATTATAGGTCTCGACGTTCATAAAGTCAAAGGCAATAGTGAAAAGCAAAGGCGTTCTTTCAATGTTTAACTTAATGGTTCGATTAAAAAAACAACAAACGTCGTCTATACATTTTTTTTACGTCAAATTAACCTCAATGTCCTCAATTCGTCATTATTTTGTTTTAATTAGCTAATGCTTTACACTTGAGGAGATTAAAACTTTTGACAGTTGGCATGAGAGAATAAACAAACATTATTCCAAATCAATGAAGACGGCTGTGTCATGCGTAAATGATCACATTTCATTCATAAGGTCAAATATTTTTTTAACCTCATCACAACTTCTACAGGAAGATTTAGGTTTTAAATTATGGTAATTACAAGGTTTCCTTAGATTAATAGAATAATTTATTAACCTGTTTGAATAATGATGACGTTTTGTTTTGTTCGGACTCAATTTCGTGTTTCTTCGAAGTTATTACTTTTAGCGCCATCTGTCAAACATTTACTAAACTACGAAGGGAACGTTATGACTAAACCTGAAATGTTGTTTTCTGAATAGGATTGCTGCTAACAGGTAGTTTGAAGCCGTGACTGCTAGAGTGCGCTGTTATCTTAAATCTATCTGAACGTAGATAGTAAAATTTGATAAGTTTTAACGACTCGGTACTTGAAGATTTGTACTAATGAGTAGTTAATAATTGTAATTTAAGAGAAAGTATGTTATTAGCGCTATCTTTTATTGGATAGTCTAAAAGCGCTTTCAGCTTTTTAGTCTTTATAACTAGCTATTCGTGGATAGATGGCAGAGCGGTTTTCAATTTTGCTATACTCTCAAATTCTTAAAATATTGTTTTTTCTAAAGACATTTTCGTATAAGTAAACAGTAAGTACCAGTAAAGTTTCTAATATCGCTCTCCGTACTACTAAATTGCTAATTAGTAGCGCCACCTATTGCTCAATAGTCAAACTAAAATACAGCTACTCGTCAACAGATGGCTACATGTACACAATTTGACTTTTATATTTTTACGTATTTAAGCAGCCATCTTGCTGCCTTGATAGTCAAAATTGTCTCTTACTTTGTTTAAAGACTATATTAACTCAAAATTAAGTAAGTAAATTGGTTTATAATATTAAATGAAGCATTGATAAATCTGTCGCACATTTATCAAATAACTTTACATATTCCGTTATTTCACGTATTGTTCACCCTTTTCCTTTCACGCGTTTACAGTTCTATCACCACACGAACCATGATCCAGTGAAATGGGCGACTGGATCGAACGCGAAAATAAACAGAACGTTCTTAGAATCACGGCAGGTGGGCAGAGCGCGTATTTAGAGTGACGATCGGAAAACGACTTTTCCTGGTAAAAAATCTTTATTTTCTCCTTTTAAACTGTGTCTCCTTTTACACAATTATTTTGTAACTGTCAATACACGGGCGTAGTGGCCATATTTTGCAGTTTATTGCGAACCAAAATGATATTATGAAACTGTAATATATTTCCTGAAAATTTTCATTATTGACCTTGTTGGAGACAAATTTTTCCTCACTTTTCGGGTCACTGCGCTCTGTGTTTTACCTACCTTACGTCACGTATCCAAGTCTTGTTAGTAGGTGCGTACGCACATAGGTACGCAATCCTTCGACATTGCGATACTAAATACGCTATTGACGTATTGACTAAGGGCAATATTTTCAGATTTTGGTAAAAAAAAAGTCTACAGATTGGTAACAAAAAAAGTACAAAGGCGGACTTATCCCAAAAGGGATCTCTTCCAGACAACCCTTGATCAGTAGAGAGGAGCAGTAATTAGGTTAAAGTTAGGTAACAACATTTCTGTAACAAGTTTTGACAAAGTCGGGAGGGACCTGTGCTCAGGCTGTTGAGGCGGCTGCTGCGGCGATATCTGTTGTTTTACATACATACATACATAAAATCACGCCTATGTTCCCCAATGGGGTAGGAAGAGCACACGAAACTTGAAATGGACATCTCCATGATTATGACTATTTCACGCTTCGCAGCCACTTCTAGCATCATTTTGGGTTTGAAATCTGGTAAGAGGTAGTATAATAGTGATAGATTGACTAAACAGATTTATACGAGAAGTGTGAATGGGTGTGTTGGGAGGGGAAGACCTAGACGGACGTTTCGTGACCAAATCGCGGACGTTTTAGAAACAGGTCAGGTCAAGAGTACCCGAAATCAACGAGCATGTATGAAGAGAGTAATGAATGTGGATGAAGCAAAAGAAGTATGCAAGGATCGTAGCAAGTGGAACAAAGTGGTCTCTGCCTCTGCCTACCCCTGTGGGAAAGAGGCGTGACTGTATGTATGTATGTATGTATGCTAGCCTGTCGCCTAAAGATTACCTAAACCCATTTCCTTAGTCGCCTCCTACGACATCCACGGAAGATATGTCATAAAAAACATATTTATGTGTATACCTAGCTAACTTAGTAAACTAAAGGAACTCAATTCCCTGGAATTTATCAACTCATCAATTTCGCCATCCCGTTCTCCTGTCGTCCGCCAAAATAAGCCGCCGAGTAATTTTAAATTTCGAACGCAAATTCGCGGCAACGTCCAGACGTTTGCTGGCCGGAGCGCGCGACACACGCGGCCGCCATTTTGGAAAATTAAAAATAAAACCGCGTTTAGTTTCGTTCCAGTGTTTTGTTGTCTATTAATAGTTGTGTTGGATCATGATTTTGTATCGGTAAGTGAGTATTTTTGATTTTTATTAGTTTGTTGTACAGGTGGTTCAATTGTTTTAGATTCGGGTTTATTTATAGTGTTTTTACGAGGGTTTTTCCTGATTTTTGCACACGAAACTAAAGAAACTGTTAGTGGTTACGGAAATGAGGTAATATTAACAAGTGAGTGTTATTTTAGTGTAAAAAAAACTCTTACGTGGTACTTTTCACTTACGCTTTATAAAATTATAGTACCTACCTACCCAATTTTTTTTAACGGTTTAGTAGTTCAAAAGTACTTAATAGAATAAGTAAGTAGGTACACTTATACACTTTAGTAAACAAAAAACACTAAATACAAAAAAAATACGAACAAGGTGTTGAAGTACTTACAAAGACGCACTTATATCCTGGAATATCTTACAACTAACCTTTGAGAGATAGAGGAGACCTAATTTGGTTACAAAAGCTAGTTAGGGAGAAACCATAATATTTGACGATACTCGTATTGAGGACGAGTCAGATTTTTAAACTTAACTGAAGTACCTATTAGAAATGTTTGAAGTTACATTTTTATAATTTTGATTGATATTATCTATACTCCGTTTATTTTAAGATTTCAATTTTTGAAACACCAATCGATACTCAAATTCATTGCATATTTTCTCCAATTGACATATCCAATTCCACTACAAAATTTTAAAACCATACAACTGTTTAACCTAAAAATAACCCCATCATCGTGAAAGACAACATAAACAACAGAATTGCGTAACTATTTACAAACAAAAGGTATTCGAAAGATCGTAAAAGTCAGAACAAGAGAAAGAACTTCGTATTATAACTATATTACGATTGTGACCACCTGTTCTCTTCTCATCATCATCTTTTATCCATCATTTAACGTATCTGGATTGTATAGTCATCTTTTGTAGTGATTACTTACCACAGCTTATTCTTTCGCACTTTTCCGAACTCCTCACGAATGTTGCCTTCAGCATTGTCAAAAAAAAACAATTGACTGTATGTAAAATTATCGATGTCTTTATTATATGATACTTAAGAACATATGTTACGCTTGTATTCTGAAATGGGCTAAACAGAGCACACAAATCGTTACTTTAAGCACATTTTTGGGTTTCAAAACATACGAAAGAAGTACTGTAGTATTGCCTCTTACAGTTTACTCCAGTGGTTCTTAACCTATTTGCCTGGCGACCCAAAATTCAAAAATATTAGAAGCCCGCGACCCGATTAAAAATGAAAAACAAATGAAATGCAGTGATTGCGCTTTGTTTTTCATAAAGTCCTGCGGTCCTGCGACCCATCTCGATATGGTCTGCGACCCAAATCTGGGTCGCGACCCGAGGTTAAGAAACGATGAAACGGAACAAATGGGGACTTATAATTATGTATTGTATTGTAATGTTCCTTTTATAAATCTGTGATATACAACGTTGCTTCAAGGCCTTCAAGTATCACTATATAATTACCGATTAGTACTTGTAGTTAGGTATACATCAACAAACGGCACACAAAAGCTTCAATAAATAATACGCTGAAGAAAAATAAACTCTTCCAGTATTTAAAATCGTTTAGTGAAGTTTTTTCATAACTTCAAATTCTTCAGAAGTCAGTTAATGCTTTACTGATTGCTAAAATGGACTTATAGTATTATTACATATTTACAAGCTTTTGCTTGCAACTCTGTTCACTTTCATTTATTTTATTTGATTTTGACAACGACTGCTTTACAAAACCAAAAACCACCACCAGAGACAACGAACAAAACGCATCGCAAGATGGCGGTTATTTTTGACACAAGGGACAAGACAAGATACAAATCGACGCATGTTATTGCCAAAATCTCGTACGGCGTACTATTAATTATCTTTTTGATGTTTCTGATGTTTATGTGGCGCTTTGACTTGCTTTATTGCATGGGATTAGGTTAGGAGTTAGGACAATGGCCGAACGCGTAGGCATCGTAAAAGTCAAAGGTGTGAATTAGGAGTTCATTCTCCTAGTTCCTAATTCTGTACGCTGTGACTTATAATTGGTGTACAGGAATCTCTTTTTTACATACATATAATCAAGTCTATATTATTCTAAAATGGATTAGACAGAGCACATAAAAACGCTACGTAGACAAAGCCAAGATCTATTTGACGCTCCGTCAGTGGCGTAGCTAGGGGGGGGGCGGCGGGGGCGGTCCGCCCCGGGTGTCACCCTCCTAGAGGTGACACCCGGCTGTGAACTTTAGTAGTCAATGAAAAATTATAAAAGGTAAAAAAAAGACATTTTTTATTTTCAGCGTTTCTATCGAACTCTAGGGGGGGGGGGTGCCTTTTACAATATCCGCCCCGGGTGTCACCCATGCTAGCCACGCCACTGGCTCCGTACCTACTTTTAGCATAATTTTTTAATAGTATAAGAGTTAAAATAGAGATAGATTGCTAGTGTCTCGCCTAAAATAATATGTGAAATAGTCATTATTTTGTCTACGTAGCGTTTCGTATGCTCTGCCTACCCCATTTGGGAATACAGGCGTGGTGTTTACGCATGTGTACGAACGTTACGAGAAACCGATACAGGAAAACTCTCATGAAATAAATAAAACGACTGTTTATACCATGTGCGTTCTGCCAAATTTTAGAGATAAGATTTTACGCTTTCTGAGAACGGCGTTGCGTAGATCGGAACGGAAGTGTCATGATTTTGACATAATATAATACTCGTTTTTTTAAACTTAGGCAGGATGGCCAGTTACACGACAAACTAGAGGGACCTGTAGATATTCAGAATACCTGCGAAATAGCAAAGAAAAATATGATCAGTAAAAGTGATAAAAATTTGGAGATATTCCTGTTTAAATTTTTCTCTAAAATTACCATCCGTAATCAGTTTTTGAGTTTGTGTTGAGGTATTCGCATTTGCTTTTTTTTGTTTTTGTTACTGTAATCTTGAATAGTTTCACAACTAAATATCTGACTGCCGATGATCATTTTTGAAAAAAAATATTTAAAACTGAAATATCTCAAAAATTGTAGGACCTGACCAGACCTATCTCCCCCTTAAAGCCCCTGATCGACAGGCGAGTAAAACCGCCGGTTTTGTGGCTCGTCGGTAAAGCTCGCCAGGGGATCACTGCAAAACCGCGGTCTTAAAAACCGACGAGCCTGGCTCGCGGCTCGTTGTCTTGCTATATTTTTTTCGGCTCGCCGCGCAAAACCGCGTGTCGATCACCACCGGCGAGCCGAGCCGTCCGTCAGTAACGAACGTGCACCAGAAGAGCTGTTTGCCTACTCAGAAACAAACTGAACTACTACTTCGTGACGTGCTCAGTCCGTGTTACAATTAAATAATGGATCTACGTACTACGTATCTCACTATTCGATCAGTGCCAACGAGCCACGAGCCAGGCTCGTCGGTTTTCAAAACCGCGGTTTTACTCGCCAGTCGATCAGTGCCAACGAGCCAGAGCCAGGCTCGTCGGTTTTCAAAACCGCGGTTTTACTCGCCAGTCGATCAGGGCCTTAAGTCTGTCGTGCTACTTAATGGACACCCTGTATTTATTATTTACTCAAAGAAACAGATAAAACTGCACAAAGTACAATAAAGACAAGCATTTTATTTACACTTACATAATTACATACGCATTAAAACTTCAATCTTATCAACAAATATCCTCCCGTCTCAGTTCCATCTTTAATTTCCGATCCCGTGCAAAATTAGGTGTTTTCTCGTCCCGAATCTGCGTGGGCGCGACCCCATTGTTTGGAATGCACCGGCACCGGGAGCATCGAGATGTTGCGACTATAAAAAACCTGGAGCGTTTAGTTATTGCATACTAAATACTTTCGTCCGCCGTAAAAATGTTTTCGGATGTTGATTTGAAAACTATAAAGTTCTATAGTGTCTGTGGTTTTCCCGCGCTAAAGTGTTAGGTTATTTTTATTTAGTGACTGCTTTTTATGATTTGTATGTTTAGAACTGCTTGTGGCGAATTTCGTTCCTGACTGGTAAAGATTATTAACGTATTCAGATATTCAGAGCCGTCATCTAACGTATTTAACAAGTACTTATTAACATTGTCAAATGTCTATGTAGGTATTTAGGAGAGACATTTACAAGCCACTACTCTGTATGTATTGTAGGTAGAGTTTTAATAATTTGATGAACCAAATAATACGTGTCACATTAAATATGTTTTACAAACTTACTGACGATCTAAATCCAATCATCAGTTCTATAGTTTGTCTTTTATTTGATTCTAAAACGATATAATTAGCCGGTGTTGCCTCTTTCTTACATACATACATACATATAATCACGCCTATAATCCCAAATGGGCTAGGCAGAGCGCACGAAATGTGAAATAGACATAACCAAGATTATGCCTCCTCTTTCCTGCAATTCGAAAATAGTGTTGTGCCTCCGCCATTATCGAAAGTTGACAATAAATCAAATTTGGTGCCAATATTTGTAATAATAAAATTATCCTATACCTTTAAACGAGCAATTCTTGTATATATATTTATAAATATATACCAGCTATCTCGGAAACGGCTCTAACG